>JAANSP010001466.1:0-15298 GCA_036850745.1 Homidia socia | reverse complement strand
TATTATAAACTTACTATTGGATTTAAGGTACTTTGTGCAGATACTGATTGCAGTGCAGTGTCTGTGTCTAGGAAGCTGCACACTGAAAGAAATAAACAATAAAGTAAGGACGAACGAAAGGAAACAGCAGCCATGAATATGTATGGGGCTACCTCCAAGTTTTTTTCTAAAGATTGCTATAAAGTGCAAGTATAATATCGAATGGAACAAAATGACATCTGCAGTCGGTATCTTCAAAGTTGGGAAAACCTTTTTACATGAAATGGATGCTATTTCACGTACAGGGTAACATTTTATTTTATCGTAATATGCAAAGGTAAAGGAACGCTGCGATATATGCTTCGTTTTAGCACTCTACATCCGTTACGCTATAATCCGTAGAGTAAATTTAGGTCTGAAGTATAATAAATTGAGATAAAGTAAAATACGGGCACGCCATATTCAACACTTAATAAAATGCACATGTAACTGACACTGTGATCATTTTAGGCTTTTGTATTGTATAGTTTATAAAAAGAAATCCTAGGTAGATGTATGGTTAGATAGTTAGATAGTCCATATCCCAACTGTAAAAGAAATAAGCGACTTGCGGGGTTTAGTTTGAATGCTGCCATGTTGTGATAAATAAGATGAGTATAATCTCACGACATAACCATTCTTCCCCATTCAAGTAGTTTAAGAATGAGTTATGATAATGGTCACCTTGAACCTGATACTTTATATGAAGTAACACTCTCATCTAATCTTTACATATTAAACGTGATTTCCAAATGCCGATAGTAGCTTGCTTGCAGCTTCTTTGTGCATCTTGGACTAAAATTTCCTTTAGTATAATAATAATAATAATAATTCAATTATTGGCAAATGCCTGATGCTGACAAGAACACAAGGCGACAGATGTTTATTCAGATTCGAATGTAATTTGGAATCGAAGATTCGGTGTTGCCCCACTGTTCCGTATTTTGATATCGAGGATTATTGCTGCATAAAGCTATCTTTTGAGATCGCGAATTGAATGTTAATGCACAACTTTAAAGATGATTCTATATATTTTATTTTGAGTAATACACTCATCTTTGTACAGTTAGTTTATTATTATACAAACAAAGTATGTTAACATTTCATTCTTGTGGAAAGCACATGAATTGAAACTGAAAAGCTAAATACTAAAAGTTTATTATCAAATGAAAATTATAATAGTGAAAGCGTGTTTTCGCTAATAAAAATACCATCATTATACACGTTCCACTTGTTCTTTCAGCTTTTCTGTTCTTCAAGTAAAGTTGCTTATCAAACAGGAAGGATTGAACTTTTAACGTCAATACATATTATGTACTTTACCAGAATAGAATGAACGTTTACAAGTGCGCTGTTAGTATTCATAACACCACCAACATGCAAAGCAGAGAACCCCCACTTGGAATGAAAGTAAACGAGATGTTTGGCTGTGAATTTTAATTAAATCTGACAGACCACTGTTTTGTTGGGAATGCATAATAACAGCACGCGCTCAAACTACTGAAGCATTCATATCTCGTTGTCTTACAGTGAAAGCAGAGCATCATCATCATCATTATTTCAAAATACAAAAGCGTCGGCAGTGGTGTGGTGTAATGTGAGGTAATGAAGAATACTGAACATAATCTCAAACTACTGAAGCATTCATATCTCGTTGTCTTACAGTGAAAGCAGAGCATCATCATCTTCATTATTTCAAAATACAAAAGCGTCGGCAGTGGTGTGGTGTAATGTGAGGTAATGAAGAATACTGAACATAAACGAAATTCGATTATTTATATAGCTATGTGTGATGGAAAGAAAATATGATAAGGGAAAAATCGGGAGGCAGGCATTGTTTTTTTACATGGAACAAAATATGATTACATGAACAACAAAATAAAAAAACTACATTATTTTTTTTCTATTTATTTAATATTCTAGAAGTAAACGAAACAGTATTTATTCACATACTTTAGAAACGTAGTTATTCCCATGCTTTTTTTCCATTTTCTTAGAGAAACATAAAATATCGCCTCTAGTGCCTAGTGTCGGTGATAATCACATTTTCTCACAAGCTCCTTTTCCACCATCCATCACCACCACCACAACCACCGCCACCGTTACTATTTACACTTCTTAGAAACACGGTATGTGCTCTTATAATACACAAAATATAAACAATAAAGTTCGTTCCATGCTTGTTTTTCGCTTTTTATGATGTTATCAAGTAAAAAAATGCGTGTTATATCGGCAGCATGTACATCCTATGTAAGTGGATGTAAGAACCTGTTTACAAGACTAAAGTAGTTTTGTTTCTGCTCATACTGAATTGAATTTCATTACTCTTGCTTTCTCCCTCCCTATTTACACTTTCCACACATTTGATTTCGGCTAGAGTTATTATGATGTATAGGCCCACAGGTTGATTTCCTCTTTTTGATGCATTAGTGTACTGCTGATGTTGCTACTGCTAAGCTGCTTCCTTTTTAACCCACTTTTCCCTTACTTTTATCGAAAGAGTGAAGAAAGAAAAAAATAAAAGTCAATTCGGCAAGTAGGTGTGCTATTGAAAGAGTTCCCGTTCCTATTCAAACAACAATACCATCACATCACCAGAACAGCACGGCCAATAACCTTGTGAGGAGGAAAAAAACTTTTAGGCTCCATTTTGTACTGCCAAAGTCGGTAAGTTCATTTCTTTACTTGGCTATGACTATATACTACTGAGCAAACAAGCCTTACTTTGATTACAATGACCGTGATATCATTATTAAGTTTTGTGTCGTAGTGCTTCCTGTACCACTCCAGTTTTCTCTCTACGGAGTCATCTTTTAGGGATNTACAATGACCGTGATATCATTATTAAGTTTTGTGTCGTAGTGCTTCCTGTACCACTCCAGTTTTCTCTCTACGGAGTCATCTTTTAGGGATGTGCTGGAGGAAGAAAAGAAATGCAATTAAGGCATCTAAATAAATGAGATTTTACTTATTTTTCTTTTAAACTAATGGAAGTATGCTTAAGGTTTTTTTACATGTTGCTTTATTCTTGTCATTTTTGTTCTGTGCTATTACTTTGCTTACTTCCGCTCAAAATAAGTAAGATACATCTCTTGTAAAGTAGGCCCGCTTTTGAAGAAAAAATTGAAGCTGCTCCGAACAGTTTTAGATGGCATAACTTTACAACCCGACGATGACATAAATCCAGAGCATGACGAATGGACACCAAGCCTTAATTTCTTACGGTTGATCACATTAACATATATAACTGAATATATAGCACAGGTGCCAAAGAATACATATGATTAAACCCAATGTATTTATGGAAATCATACTTTTCTGAAACAATAATAAAATTTTACACATTAGATCGTGGAAAATGGAAAAACGTGTGCTCATAAATCAAAGTCCAGTTCTTGCAAAAGTTTACATCATTATTTTTTCTGAAGGATAAATAATAGATACGAGAGAATGCATCAATATTCACTTGCTGTGAAATAACCAAATACTTTACACACTATATTTTGCAAAACAACTTGAATATTCCCACAGTTCATGTATATTTCATCTAAAACACATTATGTTGTGATTGTGTGATTCCATCGATGTTTTCAAACAAGCTTCAAAACATTCCCCTTCCTTCATCCAAAACTTGCCAGTTAACTTAATCCACTGATAAGGTATAAGGTATTGCAGAGAGCATAAAAAATAAAATCGAAAAAAAATCGAAAAAATCACAAGTATGACTGTGAAAAGAAGTATGTTTCTGATTAGACTTTTATAGTCAATATATAAGCACAAGTTATCCAACATCCGCGTATGTACAACTCGAACACATAAATTGTGTCCGTATTGTGTAAATTCAATTTTAAATTCGACCCGTCGCAGAAAAGGAAGTGTACAAAAACTACCTCTGAAAGTTTGAAAACAGGAAGTCATTGTCAATATATAGCACTTTGGCTGTGCACCTTAATGCGGAAATTGTTCAAAAAATATAGAAATTGGAAGTGTACTTTTGTCCAACAACTTTCAGCAAATATTAATGCTTGTAACGGGTGGAATTGTCAGCATGAACATACATTTAAAACACTATACCAATGTTACTGGCTCTATTTTTATGGGAAAGCATTTTTACCTTGGTGTGCGTGGACCTACCCATCCACTTATTTATTGGCATGTAATGAATAGAGAGAACTACTTTCTGGTTACTGAAGCACAAATCTCATCATTTCAATTTTCCAACAAAAACGACGAAATAGGAAACTTTTCGAAAGCCGAAACTTGAGCAGGAAGAAAACGAAGGAGAAAAGAATGGGAGATAAAAGGAAATGATCAAGAATTGTCGTTCTCCTCAAAATCCTCTTGTCTCACAGTGCCACAGATTTGCACTTGACTTGAAGCAAAACGTGAAAGTATACGCAAGTAGGTAAGTCTATAGCGCAAGAGAACACTCGATTCATGTGCATTGTATGGTTTCGTGGAGGAGTGCTACGCACAATAAGGATTGGAAATTGGGAGAAAAAAGATTTGATTCTACTATGCATCCGATAATGATGATCACAATCTACGATCAACAAAAGAAAATTCCCGACCATTGGTTTTCTTTGTGAAGCCAAGTAATGAAAATGGAATGGCTGAATGGTGGAGATCAAAAAATTATTTGATTTGTCTTTGGCCATCTTATTTCATTTACTTTATTTAAGTAGAAGCTCATGTGCAAATATTGATTAGTATTTTTACTTTATGTATGAGGAACTCGTTACAACATGAAAAAACGAAACCGTAGTTTTGGGGTAAGTAAATGAAATCATGGGAGAATAAAGGTCAGCACAGAGTAAATACTAAATACTACTTCAATAACTTCCACATTTGAACAAAAGATGGGACATTGCTCTAACGAGAAAAATCTATTTGAAAAACTCCCAATTAAATCACATTTCTATTCCAAGGCAAAATATTTAGAACCCAGCACCGTCATCGTTAGAGACATCGTCGTCTCTTGGGTCAATAGTCGCAATGTGAAAGTCCATTTTCAGAAACTCGATTTAGTTTTTAAACAATAGTAAATGATAGTTTTTGTACATTCAAAACCAATGAATGAGAGAAGACGATGAAAAATTACAATATTTATAAGTTTTTTTTTGCATTTTTTATTTATCAACCTTATAGTAAATAATCTAGGTTTTATGGTTATTTCCTTTCTTCTGATTATTTTACTTATGTATCCCACTCCAGTTCTTCAATCTTCCCCAGCTTTCTTAATGCACAAACACATATGTTTTATACAGCAATATATTAGTCGCATAAAAAATAGTGATGACAATCACAACCTAAAAATGCGTCTTTGCTGATGTCGAGTCTGACCAAAGGGAATAAAAACTGCTACCATTGCGCAATATTCCAAAGAAATTATTGCTTTAATAAAACTTGTTAATATCGTGGTACGTTTTTTCGTCTCTCTGGATTGAATGTCGGGCCGACCCAGCTGTAGAAAATTTTGCCATTCAATGACTTTACTTCAGCTTTGTGGAAAATGGGCTACAAGATGGGAATTAATGCTGCCTTTTTAGTCAGGTCATGTTGGATTTCATGAAACAGTTTAAATTGAAATATGAGGGTGGATATATCACTGATAATGCGAATTGCTGATCTTTTATTCTTGCACTCATTTAGCAAACAAAGGCAAATATATGGATTGTATTTCGTATTACCCACCTCCGTTCAAGGTATTGCGTGTTGCGTGTAGCTATGTATAGCTTATCCATTCTAAATGCAAAGCTAAGTGTGTCATTGAAATATAGAGTGCGCAACTCCACTTTTATTCTCTTATCTTGAAATGAAACGACTTACCCTGCCAGTATAAGTCACAAATTGAAAACAGTGAAAGCCCATCCTATGAATTTCACATTGTCATTTTTGTTCTTTTATTTGTTTTATTCGGCCAAAAATCGACAAATATGCTTCTCAAGAGAACACTAGAAACTAATACTTGAATATTTTCTCTTTTTCTCTGGAAAGAACCAGATAGCAGAGGAAATATTGAAATTGACATATTGACGATCATTTTAGAATGTAATGCGTTTACAGAGCAGGCTATTGCCAATACTACTATATCTTCCCTATTTTTTCTCCTCCACATTCCATTAGACAAAATGGAGAAAAATAGAGTCTCATTCTACTCAAAATCTGTCAACTTGAACTTGCTATCGCTAAAATACAGTCTGCTGCTGCAAAAATAAATAGTTTTCTCCTTTCGTTCCATCTAAATAAAACGAGTGAAACTTAATAGCAAAAAAGGTATATAAGCGTCTGTAACGCCATTTTACCATTTGGGCCACATCTGAAAGAAAAAACAAAAGGTAGGCGAGTGAGTCAAGCTGAAATGAATTGATTGTGTGCGAGAGAGAGTGAGGTATATTGATTCCTACTCCATATTCCTGCAACGTTTTACGTTTACTTGTGCTGAAAACCGTTTTTATCCGCTTGCCATGTTCCTTATTTCTTCCAAAGCCAATAATACACTTGACCGAGTTCCCATGTTGTACTTTTTGCATGTTTATATAGCACAACAAAGGGTAATAATAATTATTACATGGTATCACAATAACCGTTTTGATAGGTGTGTAAGTTGAGTTGTTGGGAAGAAAAGGACAAGTTACTTGTGAAAAGCAATTATCATCACAGGAAAGGATACTTATAAAATGTATTTATGTACAGCTATTGAACAGTATAAGTGTAAACAGAGAAGGAAGGCTAGAATATATTGACATAATTACACAAGAAAGGCAAGAGCAAAACTACAAATAAATTGGGATGGGGAAGTGGGGAGCAACAAAAGAAGCGGAGCAGCAGGAGAAGCAGAGAGAAAGATAATTATTTGCACGGATAATTGAAACTTGCAACAAATGGCGTTTCATATAATACATTGAGCTGTTAATAAAGTAGCTGGAGAACAAAAGAGACTCTTTGTTGGGTTGTAGCTGGTAAACTTTTTTATGTGTAGGTATACAGCAATAAATGATGCTAGATTGCAATGATTGCATTCCAAGGTATTTATCGGATAGAAAGAGTGCAGGGAGTGGTGGTAGTGGGAAGAACTAGAAGTGAAAGTTACAGCAACGCTAGTTTTCTCGGCTTTTGGGAATAGCATAGTCTCTTTTGAGAAAATGTCCTTCAGGCTTGGTTGATAGATTTGCTGGAGGAATAAATACTGAAAAGGAAATTATTTTTGCGTTGGTGTATTGGTTCGCGAAGCCTGCTCCATCTTCTCCAATTTCAGTATTGTACTTGCAAAACTTTGTGCAATCTTGTTTTCCCCTCCTGTGCGCTTTCCGAGGACGTTGATTTTTTCCTATTTTCTCTGGCAAATCTGTAATAATTTATTTTTATTCTACTGCTTCGTCAACTTAACATGAGTGAATTTATAAATAATAATAATGTTACATGGCAGTATATCTTTTTATATAATATGTGAAATCGCAGGTGGAAAGGGACAATGGAAAAAAGTTTGTCGTTGTTCTAGAAAGGAAATTGGAACGGAAGCAGCCAAAGACAAAATCGCGTTAAAACAAAATGGAAACGTTGAGAAATGAAGCAATAACTTTTACTTTGTTCCAGTACCTTTTTATCATTTCCTTTCTCTGCCGCCATCTTCATTTTTAACGCAGGAAAATGTAGATAAATTTTATCCTTTTTGTTTCCTGTAACTTTGTAGTGCTTTGTAGGTTTATAAAAAAAATTCTGGTAATCTAATACTAATGTTCATATAGCTAGTTGGAGTTTTGATTTATTTTGTAATTTTTTATACAAGTTCAATCAAGTTAACGATGTATTCTAGTATGAAATCTGACAGCACCTGCACTATATTTGTCAAAATCCACACACATGTCATCATAACTTACACTTAACTTTGGTTTGGTACTATGTCGAGCTTCATCTGTAGCACTGCCTAATGCCTACCTATTATGCATATGTAAAATTCGATTTTGGCAGTTTAAAAATACCTATGTACTTTCTTGATTTTTCAATTTTTTGTTGATAAACGAGTTATATATCATGCAATATGACGCATGCATGTTTCCTTTCAATCACCTTTTTGTTTTACGTCAGAAACAGAAAAAGGCAGAGTAAGCAGTTCTCATTTTTTTGGTGTAGGAAATATAAATATACACACTATTACACTATAATTAGGGATATGCAGATTTACAGATTTTAACGATATAAATATGATGAAGTTGCAAGTAAAATTACTTGGTGTTTACCACATGCCGATAAGATACCGGTAAACAATACATCATTGAAAAGTTTAACGTTTAAAGTCAAGGTTATTTTTTGAAAGAACAAAAAGTACGGACGTTTACAACCTCGAATAAATCGTTATTTTAATGTTTACAAAACTTTGAGTTACCAAATAGGGTAGCTAATTAGGCAATTTTTCAATAATTAAAGATATTTTCAATATGCGATTTTAAAATTATTGTTCCTCAAACTGTGCATGTAATGCTCCATCTATCTAGAAATCCAGCTTTAAAAAAATAAAAATAATTCGCAACAGTTTGTCGAGAAGGCATAAACAAATAGATACATAGAAAGAACACTAAATTTCCGTAACATGACCTGATAGCAAAGAACATGAACCAAATTCTAGTTGTATTAATATTTAAACCCTTTTTAAAATAATAATGTGATTTCCCTATTCAATACAGTAAGAAACGAACAATTTAGAGATCTATTTATTTTTTTCGTACTCATTTGATCTTGGCACAACGACAAGTATTACATGAAGCATCCAGTTGCCCCATCATTCATCCTTTCACTCCCTGTTCACTCATGCTTTACCTACGTACAATAACAAAGTATAGATACATGTGTGTAATAGTGGAGTGTTTACAACAAAAAGTCTCAAAAAGAAAATCAATACAATTATCGCAGTATATTATGAACGTTTTTTCTCACAACAAGCTTTTTAATCGGATTTGAAATAAAAAAGGACGAGGTAAAATGTTTCGTGGAGCCATTAAATTGAATTATTTTGTCTGAGAAAAGCCAACAGTTCACTAAATGGATATATTACATTTTACAAGAAAGTCTTCCCATAAATTAATTATTTTTGACGAAACAGTTTATTAAAAAGTGGTACATTAGTTGGTATTTAGTACATTGTGATATCCGCAAAACTTGATGATAAATCTAATAGGGCAAACCCTTAAAAACAATGTCATTTTGACAATTTACAACACTTATTTTAAAAGTATTCGTTGTCTTAAGTACGTGTACTTTATTAATCAGCTACATAAGCCATAACATGTATGTACAAAGAAAACAATATCATATTTTAAAACATCCCGTTTATATATTTCTCAATTCAAAAGTAGTTTGATAAATTATTTATTTGACATGAGCATGACATTTGCAGGTTCAGGATTTATGACTAGAGAAAATTGACTAGAATTGTGAGAGAAACACGTCACAGGGATTAGCTACGTTCATTTTGGTATGTATATATGCATACCTAATTACTGAAAATATATTTTAAAGCTATTTTTTACAATCTTTACAATAATGTAATATAACATTGGGCAAACAACATAACAGCACGTAATATAAACCGTAAATAAACCGACTTGTGCTTAAGTACTAAAAGTATTTCCTACACGATGGGGAAATAATTGCGCCATAGTAGAACTTACTTAATTAGGTATCATATATTATGTTTGATTGTTTATATTACAGAAAACTCTGATGAAGAGAAAACAGACGGTCCCGCTTCCTATTATGTACATTCAAATGATAAAACCAATATAGAGAAGGTTATCCCAGTAGTTTAGAAAACTCTGAAAAGAAAATATTTTCCATCATTTGAATAGGCATTATTGTTAATGTTTTCCAATTATTTTTAATTGATTTTCAATACAGGGAAAAGACTACCATTTTTTCTACTGAGCACGGTTTCAATGAAGGGATGACTTTAAATAAACACATTTTTGAAAGAGATGCCTCGATACACAAAAAACACTTACCTTCATAGTCGATTTTCCCATCTTTATTTAAATCAGCCATTGTAATCATATTATCTATGTCCTCATCCGTAACAGGTTCTCCGATTAAAGTCATAGCTTCCATCAATTCGTCCTTAAAAAAGGTGAAATGAAAAGACACTCACATAAACAAAATGAAAGCATTCTTTGTTCTCAAAATTAATCCGATCCGATTGCACTATTCTGCATCGTTATTTTTATGGTATCAATGTCAAAGTGATGGTGATCTTGAAGCGCCCTGCTGAGCTGCAATAATGAGCGATACATGCATCCTGCTCGTGTCATGAAAAACGATGTACTATCATTCACTTTGAAAATATTTTGAAAATTCTTACTCTAGTAATGAATCCATTCCCATCCTTGTCAAATACTCTAAAAGCAGCCATTAAGTCTTTAGATTCATCTTCAGGTATTGCCGCGACTGAGCTGCCCACCCACGCCACAAAATCGTTTTCTGTAAGCGAGTCCGATCCTGTAGATAAATTCGCAGAAAAAATTATTAGGTACAAGAAGATATTTCAATCAACCATATACCATGAAAATGACAACTACACAGAGAGAAAAGCTGAAGAAAAATCTTTATGCTTGTCATGTGCTGAGCAACGTGAATAAATATTTTACTGCGACAGCTGAAATCAAAGCGTGTTTCAAAAATTGTACTTTGTTTGTACGTCTATCTGCTCTTCATAACTCTTTTCAGTTCAGAGTGGCATTTGATAATTACGTACTTTAAATATTCCATAAGTCAAGTCTCTTATAATTTTTTTTATTAATTTACAGCCAAATGGGGGCTTCACCTTGTACGAGACGGAGGAAAGAATTTTTCCATCACTTAAAGTTATTGCTCATTCAATAGCGAAACTTTTTTTAATACAATAATTAAGAAGCAGTGAAAAATATCGCTCAGCTACTCATTTGTAGTCGCTTTAGTTTGGAATGTTTCTCACATGCAACTCCCATTCCAGTTGCAAGTGCATCAAATAATGAAGGCATACATCATTTTAGAAAGAAAGCTTGTTTTATGCTTTTAGTACTTACCGGTTCGACTTTTGGACAAGATAAATTCTTCAACTGTCTCGTCGGGAACTTGAATTCCAAAATTTCGAAGCATACTTTGAAACTCTGATACGGATATTCTTCCATCCTTGTTTTTATCTAGAAGTCTGAAGGCCATCCTCAATTCTGTGGGAAAAAACATGCACACACCACACACGTTTTTTCTTCAAATCTTTTAATAAGTTTCTCACGCGCGACAATAAATTTAAAAAAGTAAATAAATATATGTTTGTGTACATAGGCAGAGCAAAAAAGCAAAAGCATCTTCTAAAAAAATCTTTACCACACCAAAATAATATATTTTACGAACCTACATTATATTATACACGTCATCTGCAAAAAAATGATCATTTTACTGAATTTGCATACAACTAAATATTTCAATTTTCATCTAGTTTATTACCATCACCAAAATAATGTCAAAAATATGATGTAAATAGATTGCAGTATCTACCTAACCGACCAAAAACCAACATCCTCTAATTTATTCATCTTTCAATTTACTATTAATTCAATTCAAGACATTTTAGTTAAGCAGTTATCTCCGCTGCTGCTGCTGTGGGCTCATGGAAATAGATAAATTAAAAAAATATTTAGACATCTTAAATGCTGCATTTAACTACAAGGAATGTTCTGATCATATTTTTGCTAGTTTAAAGTCTACCTTTATGTTGGTAGCATTATTATTGTCATATCACAGGACACAGACAACTGGATTTTCTTTTCCTCATCTTATTCCTATTTCCATCTCCTTCTTCTTTCTCTCTCTCGATGACAGAAAGAAAGAAGGAGTAGAATGATTTGCTAAAAGGAGGTCTTTCTGATGCATAGAATCTAAAAATAAGAAAGGTTTACTTGTGTTGTGGATACGCTAAAAAATTGTTTCCGTTCCTTCCTATCATCGTATTTTTGCGTATTTACGTTCGCTCGGTCGGAGGAGCAACTTTCTTGTCTGTTGCTGCTGCTGTCAGTTGCATAAAAAACTACTATTCACAAAATAGTTGACTTGTGATAGTATGTTTCAGTGGTACTAAACACACATCAAGATTTATTTCGGAGATACATACATTATACATTCACGTTATGATTTTAAGAACTGTTTACGTATTATAAAAATGTAATGTGCAAATATCGTGCATTTTTTTCTTTCATTTCCTCCCTTCCTTTGCTCATCATACGATAGTAATAATATATTACATGAATGTTTTTATGATGTTGATATTGCCATTCAATAGTCCTTGACAGAAAAGCATTACCACAAACCAATATGGTCCATGCATCTTAGCAGTTTAAAAGGTAATTTTAAGACCTTTAAAATACAGTAACAAACCGTGTAAACTGTGTAAAGAAAGGTGATGTTAATATTTGATAATAATTGTTTTTGGAAAATGAAAAAGTGACGAGCTTCTGACTTGGCTGACTATAGATTCTGTAAAACTAATGATACTATCTTTAAAAATTTCAACTGACAAGAAATAAGCATAAAAATTTACTTTTAAACTTTAATACTTTTACCTTCAACTTTACATTTTTTTTCTTTTTCCTTATATGAAGGTATGCAAAATTAGCTTTCATCATCAAACCGTGTGGGTGAAGATGAAAAATGCAATACATTCAGCATGCCAGAAAGGAAACAAAAGGATTCTCCCGAGGAAGAATGACAAAGGAAATGGTGGGGAAAAGCAATTATTCATTTATGTTTGCTAATAAAATATAGTATATTGTTCTTATTTGATTTAATTGAGCATTTTATGAAACTACAAAGGAATTACCAACAAAAATGCAGTAAAGCAGTTGGAGATTTGGGCGATTTAAATAAAATAGTGAAAGGCATGTTGTAATCTTCTTTATTGTTTATTTTTTACTTTTCCTAACCAAAAATACACTACATTATGCTTTACACTATAGCCATGTGCTTTCTGTCGCCTTGTAATTAGAGATCACTCTGTAATGCTGTTGTTCTACAAAGGAATTACCAACAAAAATGCAGTAAAGCAGTTGGAGATTTGGGCGATTTAAATAAAATAGTGAAAGGCATGTTGTAATCTTCTTTATTGTTTATTTTATACTTTTCCTAACCAAAAATACACTACATTATGCTTTACACTATAGCCATGTGCTTTCTGTCGCCTTGTAATTAGAGACCACTCTGTAATGCTGTTGTTTTTTTTATCAGTTATTACTAGTTTTATAGCTGATTCTACAGTTTTTTATATGACGAGGAAGCATAAAATGCTTTCGGGAGTGGAGTAAGACTAAAATGCGTGCATTACNTCGGGAGTGGAGTAAGACTAAAATGCGTGCATTACGTAATGCACGGTTGCATTTCATGTACACATGGTTAGATGAGATCACATTCATGAGAACAATTACCACCTTACTATATTTTATTTCTTTATTTCACATGAAAACGGAAAAAAGTTGTAAAAGATTGTTGATTGCTTCTATAATGCGCAGAAAGAGTGATCAATGCATGAGCATCTTTTTTTCGTGTAAAACAAATAGCGCATTATTTTTTGCACGGTTAACCTAGTTTTTCTACTTTTGCCGATGTTGATTTTTTGTCACTGTTTTGCTTCTTCTTTATTTTCTCTCCCTCTCCTATCTTTTGCATCTTCTGGCATCATTTAACTTATGCCAAAAACGTACCGAGAGGGAGTAAGTCATTGCAGCGCAGAGGTAATAAAAATGTTTTTCTCTTTGTCTGTATGTGTGAACGCACGTAGGCAAAATCTTGTACAAAATAGCTTATTATGTGAATTGTGTTATGTATGTTGTTAAGCTAGATGCTGCTAGAGAACGGAGGCGGAAAAGTGTAATTACAATAATTAAATATTGTAAGGAGCGATGCCGGAAGCTTTTAAAAGCATACCAGACAAAAAGACCTCCAATCAAAGTAATTCTGCTAGAGAATGGAGGCGGAAAAGTGTAATTACAATAATTAAATATTGTAAGGAGCGATGCCGGAAGCTTTTAAAAGCATACCAGACAAAAAGACCTCCAATCAAAGTAATTATTTAATATTTTAACAAAAATGGATGTAGCTAAAATTAATTTTTTGAAAACATTTTTGTGAATAAATAGTTTTTTCAAAATACCCTGCAGTATAAAGTTGATTAAATTATTTTCAATGCCGGAAATATCATTTTGTTAACAAGAAATAAAAATGTCTACAAAATATTTCCGCCAAGTCACGGATCATCTATAACGACATTGTCGTCTCGGAGGACATGATGCATGTTATATAAGAGATGAACTTTAAAACTGCTATTAAATATGATCTTGTCTTTTGGTTTGTGCAGCAAGATTAGACAGACTGACAGATGAAAAACAGACATGTAGACAAAGACAGGACAACCGCATGCATAACGGCTTCCTCAACTCGGTAAAGAATATAAATATTTAAACATATGAATTATTCTCTAAAATATTACCGTTTAAACTTTCTATTAGTTTTGCAACAGCAAAAGGGTATGATGTTTAGAGGCAAACCCACTGTGCCAAATTTAACTGCATTGTGTATGCTTTCATTGGCAAAGTTGCAAAACATGTAAAGGAAAGTTTATATGGATAATAATACCAACACCAACTACATATTTAGAGCCATCAACATCAACGAATTTTTATAAGAACTGATATTGGTTGTGACTTTACAGCATATAAACTGCGTGTGTTTATGTACCTAAGCGTGAAGCATATGGCTGCCCAATAATAATAACATTTTCTTCCAAATATTCTCAGCCTTGTACACTACCTTACTAAACACGCGTAACGTGAACTCACAGAACACATAACGCAGAAATGTAAATAAGCTATTTTTATACTGTGAATTAACGTTAGTAATATTTACGATTTAAGATTAATATAAAATGATTCTTATGTATCTGAATTTGTAATTATTGCCGTTATTGATCATTTGAATTACTGTAAATGTTCATGTCCACACATGCGGTCTGTACTTTTATTTATTTGTAAGTTTTCGAATAAATAATTATGAGAAACTATGTAATTTTAATTCCAAGTTCTGTTGAAATCTACACCGCTCTGCTTCTCTACAAGGCTACACGCTTATTATGTTACAGAGATGAGAATGATGAGACGAAGTGAAAAATGAAATGATTTTATTTGCCCACACTATAAAAATGTTGCAACGGAGAAGGCAGTGTGTGGGGCGATCATAAACATTTTTATGTTTACAAAATATTATT
>JAANSP010001465.1:0-15298 GCA_036850745.1 Homidia socia | reverse complement strand
AATCATTCTTCTCCTGCTGCTACTTTTCTCACTCATTCAGTTAGCTCGTGATATTTTCAGTCTCACGTAACCTAATCTCTGCTTCAAATGGAATGCATGCACAATAAGCGAAATTGTATAATTTTGAATGAATATATTTACTTTTTATTACTTATTTGTAAAAAAATTGCGAAATACACGCATATACTATTACTGCATTCATAATAAGTATTTATATAAATACATAACAACTCTGTGCTTTGCAATTCTGCACATTTTAAATTTGCGACAAACGAGAAAAATATTTGTTGCTTTGATAAAGCGATTCTCAAACCTCTTTTGTGACTACTAACTTTGCAATACCACATTTTCCTAAATTCCTAGTACATTTGTGATTTTGAAACTTAACGCAATGAGCAAAACAGAGTCTGCCTCCACTGCGACTTGATGGTATAAATCCGACTAAATGCGGAATGTCGCAGTAAATTATAATTCCACGGCATTATTTAAAAAGCATCATAGAGGACAATTTCAAGCAGCAAACAAACAGAAGCATATTATAAAAACTAACAAACACGACCGTACCTATTCCATGACGCTCTATATAAAAAATGATGTAGGTATTTGAGGAAGAAGAAATAACTCTATTACAGTAACAGCACTACTTTTGCAATTACTAAACAGAGTAGCAAGCTGAAAGAGAAGTTGTTCAATCTACGACCATGATCATGCCAAAGAATGTCGCTTGCACAACAACGGCAGTAACAAGTAACAACTCTCTCACACAATCATCGTCATCATCATCGTCATAAGCATCCACTTTTCGTATAAAAAAGTGAACTCGACTTGGAAATAAAATATAAAGTTGTTCAAAGAATGAAGGAAATATTGAATTTTTTTCATAGGAAAAGAATAAGTCTACAATTTATTTACATCATATATCCTTCCAATTTAAAGGCTCTTGACTTACATACGTATAAAATACCTCTTACCCACCGCCACTCCCACCTCCACCGCACACACTACAGTGCACATGCATGCGTTACAAATTATTCGTGAAATGAAGTGAATGCACGGTTTCGTTCTACGACGAGTACCAGAACCACGACGACTGCTGCTGTTGCTGAGACGGACGAGGACTTTGTAGTAAATCTAGAGTACACACTAGAACGGTTTGTTATTGAGCATTGCTGTTGCTAAAGCCTCTTTAATATAATATTTTCCCAGCAACAATCCACCAAACACACTTTTTTCATGTTCATTTATAATTTTTGGAATGCTTACATGACAGTCTATTTTATACGAGGTATTTTAATGCATCGACTATTTTTTACTATCTATTGGAGGAATATTTTCTTGGTTGACTTAAGAATTTCCTCTGCTCTTCACAGATAAAATGAGTGTATAATGTTTACACACAGAGAGAAACGACAAACTCGCATGTTACTTTATATTTTAGGCAACCACTCATGCTTGTAATTCTATTAAGATGGCAGGGGAAGATAGGCTCTGAGATATATTTTTTGTCATAAACATATCATCCGCTTCTGGTTAAGTAATGAGGATGATGTCTAAAAGTAGCTACACACATTAGATACACAAACTCACACACACGCGTCGCCGACGATAGAAATGTTCATTTTCTTACCCTGCCTGCAAACTCATGTGCTCCTCAAAAATGTCCATATCGTAATATTCTACAAGTCAGCATATAATGATTAGTAATGCAAGTTTATATGCAAAGATTTGTTGCGAAACCAGCAAACAAACTTTGCTCCTTTAGAATAACAAATAATAATATGTAATATCGAATAAGTTTAGTACAAAGCTGCTAAAAATAATGAAAAGATTGCTGATCAATTGAGAAAAAAAGAAAGAAATGAATGCTCTTCAGCAGAACCTATACTATAGCAAACAAACTTTGCTCCTTTAGAATAACAAATAATAATATGTAATATCGAATAAGTTTAGTACAAAGCTGCTAAAAATAATGAAAAGATTGCTGATCAATTGAGAAAAAAGAAAGAAATGAATGCTCTTCAGCAGAACCTATACTACTTCCACTACTACCAGTGCTTGCTAATCTACGCGACTTATAGAGAGCGACAGGCTCTTTTGAGAGGGTATTACTCTTTTTTTACTTGGCATCAAAGAGATTTTCATAGCAATATATTATTGATTTATGATGAAGACTGATTGTGTCTCAATTAGCTTTCGTCTTTACAAGAGAGTTTTTTGTGTGTGTAGCACATTGTCCTTACATTATTAGGTAAGTTGACTACTTAGCCCACTTGCAAAGAAAATGCATGAACAAGGCAGAAATACTTTTTATGAATGATGATGGTACATGCTGCTGCTACATGCTTATTTTCTCTTCACATGAATAAAATAGGTTTTCGACAAATATTACATTGGTATTGGTAGCAGTAGCAGCAGCAGTGCTCAGCAATTACTATTACGGAACTCTGAAAAGATGGATGATAGCAGATTAGAGAGTTAATTCGAGTTTTTGGATGTGAATGTCCGTGAAAAACTCTCATCTCGCCTTTTCTCATTTCTAGGTAGTAGTAGTAGTAGTAGTAGTAGTAGTAGTAGAACCGTATTCACTGGTGCTGGTGCTCATTCACAAAATAATATGTAAGAACTAGTCTGATGATCATTTAACGTATAGCACGTCATTTATTTGGAAGATTTACATTGGATACGAAATGGAAGGAGTGAATGAATGCTTGGCTGGTTGAGCCACAAAAAAAGAAGAGTTTTTGGGTGTTGGTGGTAGTGGCTGTTGTGGTGCCGAGCTTGAAGATTTTCTACAATTATTTATTGGTCAATCGTGATATTGGAAAGTGCTATTTTCAGAGATTGCTTGAGCACAGAACAAAATCACATAACCATCAAGGATAATGCATTGTGAAGAAAAGGGAATAAGGCGCACAACAATAAAATACGACATGATGCCTTGTATATTATCATGTTGTGTGGAAAGGAGAATGCTTCTGTCTAAACATATAAATAGTCTTCTTCCGTGCAGATATTATATAGATGAGTTTTTCGGTTTTGCGTTTGGTTTACTACATTACGGGGGAAAACAAGAAAAAAACACAATAAAGAAAAAAAACATTCCCTTGATGCGTGTTTTTACTTGATGTCTTTCACTAGATGTGAATTGAACACGATAAAGGGAGCTTGAATGTGTTGGATTGTATGCTTTTGAGGATATGATGATGAAATTTTTCCTCTCAACTCAATTCTCTGTCTCTCGACATCTAATGCTTGCGCCATGTTCTTTTGAAAAAAAAGTAATGCCTCCGTGTGAGTGAGCTCTAGTGGTATGTTTTTCATTCTTTAAAAAAATATACTCCTTACTTTTTTAGACAAGAACTGAAAGGCCATTTTCTCTTTGCGAATTATCATCTCAGCGAAGGATCCCCTAAGGGGCTTTATAAACCCAGGACGACAACCATGTCTCTTTCACTGTCTACACTGCTACTATGTCGCATCTTTCTTTAAAAAATTATACCACACAAACTACGTGTGTGAAGAAACAAGAATAGCTGTAATGATTTTTGTATGAAAAAGATTTTAGGTACAGTTAGTTCTCTTTTTGATAGATGACAATTTCTATCCAAAAAATAAATCAGGGTTGAAGAATGATACGAACGAGGTAAAGCCCAAAGTGAAAGAAAACAATTCTAAGAAATGTACACGGCATTTTCATATATGAACAACGCAAGTTTTTCTGGAAATGATAGAGTCCGAAGTATCTTCGTTTGATTCTTTATACCTGGTAAAGTAATACAACATTGGTTTAAAGGGAAAATCAATCTCAGTCATGAAAGCTCTGGGCAGAAAAATGCGCAGCAGTACATAAGTTCCGGGAAGTTTAATATAGCGGGATATTTTTTGTGTCTCTGTTGAGCTTTGTTTGTCATGATTATTATTCGAGACTTTCCATTCAAGGTCGCAAACGGAAATTCTGTATTGACTCAAAAAGACTTCGTGCCTTTTGAGACCTCTTTTAAATTATAGTGACATAGTTAGACTTACTTAGTTTTTCCCCTGATGCTGCAGGAGTAATGAAAGCATTTCGTACTTATATGCCTTAAATTAACTACAGTCCTTTAAATCTCAAATTGTATTGTTTTACAATGTCAATGGAATGAGACAATAAACATTTGTTCATGGAAAGATAATCTTGCCAATTTTTATACCCTGTGAAAATATATGCATGCATCTCATCATAATCAAACTATGCAGGCACTAGATTTATCCGTTAGATTTATTATTAGCAGTTTAATATCAACTTTTGGTTTGAAACGAATAACACAATACAATGCTTTTAGATAAATCCATTTTAAGGAAATTGAATTTCTGCAGATCGTGACACTAGATATTTTGTATCAATTTCTTGAATGCCATTTCATTTTACACATTATTTTTGTTCTTGAGGAATCAAATGTGTATCATATTATCTTTTCAACGAAACAATGAACAAAACCGCATAATCTCTTGAGGATACACGCCCAACTCATGCTTTTGATTCAGAATTTGATAAACAATTTTACGAGAGCGTAATCATATTGTTATTGTTCCTACACAAGTCAACCAGGAAATGCAATGCGCTGTAGAATAAATGCCACTTTTAAGGTCACCCTTGCATCTACCATATAATATATAATGCAATATAATAATATTATACATTTTTTAAGATGACACAAACAACACAAACTATTATTGCTGTTGCATGCAATGATAAATGCACTACATTTGTTATTGTTCCTACACAAGTCAACCAGGAAATGCAATGCGCTGTAGAATAAATGCCACTTTTAAGGTCACCCTTGCAGCTACCATATATAATATGTAATGCAATACAATAATATATACATTTTTTTGAGATGACACAAACAACACAAACTGTTATAGCTGTTGCATGCAATGATGAATGCACTACACTTTCCATGTTGGCAAATGAAATATTCTATTTCTTTATTGTGTCGCCTTTAAAGTAATTTTGAAATAATTTACTAAATGGAGTGGAGTAATTTTCAATTAACAGTTACATGAAATGTACATGTACCACCCAACACATCATAATAATAATAATAAATGATTATTGTGCTGCCGGTTATTGCCGTGCAGCAGCTGAAGATAACGTTCATGCTAATGAAAGCCCTGCTGTTGCTTGTTGCTCAAAACAAGAAAAATGAAGATGCTCTTTGGACGCAGTTCAACATAAAATGTACTATTGTTATTGCTACCGCTGTTGTGTTGCAAAAGCTGTAAAGCACAGTAACAACAATTGCACTTACACATTTTAGATTGTGAGATTTATAAAAGAACAGGTTTGCTGCTTTTGCTGCCACTGCTACTACTTCTGTTGATGGAACAAATGAGTGGTTGCATGCAGTTAAAACCTCCCAGCTATTATTATAGCCAAAGCATCTTCACTATTGTCATTTCACAACAGAAAATCTATATCATCATTTTTATCATTTTACTTTTGTTATATGAGCTGTTTTACCACCACACGATACGGTTCATAACCCTTTTTATCTGAGTACGGGATAAATGGATGCTAGTACCTAGAGGTGATTTCTTAAGATTGAACCATGTGCAACCTTGCATTTTAAAATTATACATAAAAATCCATTTTTGCTGCAATCTTTTTTTAAACTTGTGCATTATTTCAATAATAAAAATAATATTTGCTTGTATATTAGCAGTCTAATTATACTCATTTAAGGTTGATGCATATTGGTTTTAAAAACGGGAAAATTTCAAAAATCAAAATATTTGAAATAGAAAGCGTGCCATTATGTCGTCTAATTTAATTTAATTTTAAAAACAAAAAACAACTACATTTTTTCTTGTGTTTTTTAAAGAAGCAACTCAGGTTAAAATGAGAAAAATAGCATATAATTTTCCACAATGGATTTATGGTCAATCCGTACATGTTTGTCTTATTTATGATGTTTGGTAAAGTGGCATGATGCGGCATCTCTAAAAAAATCGTGCGCTCATTTAAGTGAAAGTACACCAGGAGGACTTGTGGCGGTTGGCAGAATTAAAATTATCAGTAGTGCACGCTTCAAGTGGCAAATAAGTAGCTGCCGAGTGGGTACACGCAAACAAGCGCAACCACCATACCACCGTCGACGGGAATCCGATGAAAACATGTATGGTATTTGAGTTTCTAATAGTAATGATAGTGCGTCCCGTGTAAATTACTGATGGCGTAAATAAATGCACGTGACGAATTTGTAGCTGTCCGACTTTATTGATCATTGATTAGAAATGATTTATTGATCGCTGTTGCCAAAATGAAAGCGAGTGAATGTTTCGTAATTGTCTCTGTACCTCTCTCTAGCTGCTGCTGCATCCGTCTAAATTGCTATTATCGGATTTCATTCTGAAGGCGGATGCGTCAAACGAGTATAAGGTGTAATGAAGCCAATTAACGTATTTTTTTAAAAAACTTTAACAAACGGTATGACACACTGTTTTTCATGTTTACATGATCAATTGAAAAATGACTTTTCTAAATCAAAAGTAAAGAGAGCGCACTTATTTACTTATAGCTAAAGTCCAATATTGAAGCTTACAGAAGCAGCAGCAGTGTGGTAACTTGTAATTTAAAAATCGTGCAAGTCACAGCTTTCTCTTAAACGTTGAGGCTGAGTCAAATCAGTTTTGCTGCATAATAACAAGCGTATAATAGATAATAGCACCAACAAAATGCATATAGGTATTCCGCCTTTATGCCAATGTTTTTGTTCTTGGTTGAGTGAGTGAGTGTGGAGTGAATATTGCCTCCATTTATTTAGGTAGGTACAAAAATGAATAAATGTTGTTGAATTTCAAAAGCACCCATTCTTCATTCAAGGATTTACGAGGACGATGGTCGGTCCGTTTTATTGAGAGCTGCAGAGTAAAACTTTTGCTTTATAAATTGAACAGCAACAAACAACGGTAAAGACACAGACCGGCACAGTGTGTAATACTCCTACTACTGCACATACTACTAATTAATTAAACTCAATTGAGAAATAACATGGCACACAATAAGATGTTATTTATGAATGTGACTGATTGTGTGCGCACGAGTGGGAACAAAAGCAGTTTTTTCTTGTTGAAATGTCCTCTCCTGTCCACTGCAAACTTTTTTTGCTGCTGTTAATACGGAAAATAATACGCTAGCACAGAGTGGTATTTATTAGGAGAACTGACGAGAACAGAAAAAAAACTGTTTCTCTTTTTAATGTTTTTCTTCTCTCTCTCTCTCTCTGTTCAGCAGCCTCAACAAGTCATACATCATCCTTTATTCATCTGTCTTCACTTTTCTGTTCGCTTGGTTGTAACAAGGCAGATGATTTTTTAAAGAAAAAGAGGAAACGGATAATTTGTTATTGTTTTACTTTTACAACTGTATAGTATTCGTTTATCAACGTTCTGACTTGTTTTGGTAAAAGTGGTTATATAAAACATACATATTATTATTAGCTTATTTATTATAAAATGACTGTTTTCATCTTTAAAAAAATCATCGTCACGTCACTGACAAATGCAGCAGCATCAACAACACCGCATCACATCCCAATTCCCAAGTCCCAGTTGTGAGCACACAGTAACAACGTAATCATCATCATAATTATTAGTTTTATGAGGCAATCATTTACTGTCATTCCGTTGACTTCAGACAATAATGGTTGATTGAGTGAAACCAAACACACACTCCTTCATTATAAATATCACGTCAGCTTTTTCTTGTTAGGAAAGAGGAAACCCTCCAAAGAGGAAGCAGAGCGCAATATTGGCTTGCATGCCATTCACTCACCAAAATTCTCGTATTACGTACATAATGTGCATGGAACGTGCTCTACGATGAAACGTTGCTGCTACTATATCTCTATAGTCTGGTCCTCTTTCTTCTTCCTTTTCAGAATTTTGTTTGGAAAATACGTATCAAAATATGTTTATATGATGGAAAATGATGGTTATGTAATAATAATGGCAATTGGCTTCTTCATGTGTTTGCTTATTGGCCGTCGTACATATTTGCTTCAAGCTAGACTGTTTTTTGTTATTTTTTGATCAATGTGCAAAAGTAGATTCCCATGTGTAACGTAACAGTATATCGATAATACCGAAAGAAATGGTATTTGATGAGTTGTGGGATACACAACACAGACAGAGCCAAGAAGACGATGAAGCAGTCAGCCAAAAGTCTCTGCTTGCTTGTTGCAGATGCTTATTACTGCTTCTTTTTTCTGCTTCTTCATGTGTTTGCTTATTGGCCGTCGTACATATTTGCTTCAAGCTAGACTGTTTTTTGTTATTTTTTGATCAATGTGCAAAAGTAGATTCCCATGTGTAACGTAACGTATCGTAACAGTATATCGATAATACCGAAAGAAATGGTATTTGATGAGTTGTGGGATACATAACACAGACAGCCAAGAAGACGATGAAGCAGTCAGCCAAAAGTCGCTGCTTGCTTGTTGCAGATGCTTATTACTGCTTTTTTCACACAAGTTCAGTCAAAATGCAATGATGATGATGATCAGGATATCATCATCTAATCATCACGGTTGGCTAACTTGTGATTGAATGGGTTTCAGCAGAATGCCTCTTCTCAATTTCCTGTTTAATAAGCTTGTTGTATGTGTCATTTTTTCATGCTGCACCCGACCGGATAGGTTTAACGTAACTTAAATTTATAGACCATAATATTTTTCCCCTTTCGATCATATAGTGTACACAGTAAAAGCATGGATGTGTGTCACGCTTCCAAATCCAAGAAAATGACTTTTGTTCGAATTGATCCCAAAATTGATGATGATTAGTTGGTTTATAAATAAACGCATTGAATGCGAGTCATCATCGCATCATGACATTAGTAAAAATATACTTAAGACACAGAGAGGTACATGATGAGTGAAGCAAATACTTTGTTGATTTTCTATGCAAAAGTGACCATCAACATCATTGCGGTCAGATATAACTTTTATTTTCNATATTTATTCGATACATACACATGCGTCACTTTCAGTCTAAACTTTTATTTAGTGGAAGCATGATTTTATTCCAGACAGCTACAGTTGTCAATTTGATCACGCCCAGAGTATCGTACATAATGTTAATGTCAGAAATCCTATCAAACTGACGTCAATGAAACATTTCCTTCCATAAATAAACGTTGAATGATGGCACAAAATGACGAATGGGACCATCCTATAAAGTTGTTAAGACTGATGACACAATTTACCAAATTACTAGCTATGAAATGAAGTCATAAAAATTTACAACATAAAAAAGAAATTATTATTTGAAATTCATTGATGGCACAAAATGACGAATGGGACCTTATATGTGACCATCCTATAAAGTTGTTAAGACTGATGACACAATTTACCAAATTACTAGCTATGAAATGAAGTCATAAAAATTTACAACATAAAAAAGAAATTATTATTTGAATTTCATTGTTTAAGAAAACTAGTCAACTGAAGCATATGCTTGAATTAAATACGCTATTTTTATAAGACTAGCCATGCTAAAATTAAATGGTACAAACAAAGAGATGTGTACGTACTTATTATTTTTGTGGCTAATCAGTACTTGATAAGATTTAAAAGCTAATTTGAGTTTCTTTTTTTATTGTTTTACAGGAGAGTCCGTTTGTTTTCCCCGATAATGTGATGGAGTACGGGGAACCTCAGTTCTTTCCCGGTAACTGTGTAGGTGAGTGAATATAATTTTAGCAAGCCACTAAAACCCCTACTTTCCCTGTGTAAGACAGCATTATTATTAGATTTTTTTACTGAACCGTGACAAACGATTAATCGTTTTTCTTTCATTTCCTCTGCTCAGGCTATCTGGAAACGATACTGGAGGAGGACGATGAGGAATACGAGGAAGAGGAGGGATGTTCAGGTCGCCATTGGTGGACAGCCGATAGCGATACTGATACGGACTCCGTCATCCGTGTCGACAATAACGGTCAGACACAGCAGCAGCAGCAGCAACAAAAATCCACCAGCTGCCAACAAGCGTCAACAACGGTCGGTCACGCTCATGGCAGCGGTAGTAATAATAATTCAGTAGCAAGTATTCCAGGTGAGAAGGATGAAGTTAGGCCTCATTTCCGATCTTCCGCTAGCTCCAAACCGTTTGAGCTGGAAGATTTACATCTCTTTGATCAGCTCGACCATGCTTTTGAAGAAACCCTTCGAGAACCCAAGAGACGGCCTGTACTCGCCGCTTTTGGCCATCAGTCACAGTCAGTTGGGCAGGCAGTTGAGTCCGACAATGCTTTCGCGGGAAATAACCAAACGACAGCGGCAGCGTCATTGAATTCCAGTGGAAATGCGGGTGTTTCTGCTGCTGCTGCTGCTTTGAGTGGTAGCGGTGGTGGTGAGGGAGTAGCAGCTCATTGCCAAAAAACAACTACTTCTTGTTCTACTGCGGCAGGAGCAAGCAATAACAATGACAGCAAGACAGGAACAGGCCATCATCATGTTTTTATTGAGAGCACAAATAATGAGAGCAAGGATGAAATGACAACAAAAGGGCTAAAAATGCTTACGCAGGAGAACGTGAAAGCTCATTCAGAGGAAAACTCTGCAAAGATCATATACGAAGTGGATGAGGAAAAAGAGCAGAGTAATAAAAAACTTGGGAATGCGGAGAGCAGAGAAACGTTTGGTTCTTCGCTGTCACCCTCATCGTCAGACTCGGAAGCCCCTGCTGAGGTTGCAGAAGAAGACTTTTTCTACTCGTCTCCGGGCTCTGAAGAGGAAGAATGCCGATCACAAGAGGAAACAGAGTCTGAGGAGAGCTGCTCATCATCCGATGATTCTGAAAAGAAAGGGGTTGTTCTGGCCGAGTTCTCTTTGGGACCCCATGCTGGAAATAATGGTGTGGGAAACGGTGGCGGATTCAACCCTTCCTCTGGTGGAATATTTGGAAGTGGCACCAGAAGCAGACGCTCGTTTGACTCCCCATCCCGACTCAAGTCCTTCCGGAGTTTTGACAGTTTAAACTGTTTGGCTGGCACAGAGCTTCTCTTTTCCAAACCTGACACATTCCCGTCAATACATCATATCAAAGAAGTGTCTGAGCCCAGCTCAGAGTCTGAGTCATCCAATGAGGTGTCTGCTGCGGATGACAGGGGATTGGTGATTCCAGAAGAAGATGAAGAGGAGGAAGATGTGGAGCAGAACAATAAAATTGAAGGCTCTCAATCACTTCCTTCTCAACACTTGAATACAACTGTGGATGCTGCTGTTGTGGGTTTCCCCGGTCCCAGCTTAAATCAGATAAGTAATAAGAACTCTGTTGCCACCTCTTCCACATCCACCGTGTCTTCCAGCGCATCCGGCTCTGGACTCAGATCTACGGAAAATCTATCCGAAGACAGTGGTATTGGCAATGATGGGATTTCAAGCACCGCTGCTTCCACTCCAGGAGCTTTCATTGAGGAGAGTAATGTGATCATGTCAAGTAATGGGAAACAAAATGAGGACTGTAACAAAGCCACTTCTCCCGCTGCCCCAGTTTCTGCTTCCAGTATTAGTTGCTCGTCTACTTTATTAGCTTCTCCCATCGCAGCAAACGCCCAGGAAGTGGATTCAGGCCTCTTGCCAGATAGTGCCAAAGACTATATCAGCCGAGCCGAGTTTGCTCTAAATCCTTTCGTTTACTCGTCTCTCTCCTCATCCGAGCCAGAGAGTAGCATAAGTAGTGCTCCCAGCTTAAGTTGTAATAAGATGAGCATCGGCAAAGATGAGAGCTTACAAGTGCAACAACAGCTGCATGCCACTGGGAAAATGAAAGACATGCCCAATGATGATAATGTTCCGGACCAAGCCATCACCACAACCAAGACGGCTAATGCCATCAAAGATGCACCTCATACATTTGTATCAGATTGTCATTCCAACATCGCCACCGCTACTGACAAAGCACAAGTACAAAACCACAACGTGTCATGTAACAAAGGAAGTGACATGGAAAATGGCACGGATGAGCGGATGAATTCAACAAACGAAAGTAGTACTACAGAGAATTCTCAAAATAACCCAGATTATATCAAAAATAAGAATCATGACACCATCCCATTGGAATCCATTGTTGACTCTAACGGCCTCCACCCAGAAATTAAACAACCTCCTCCACCTCCGACATCCTCACCCGTCCCGACAATAATCAACCATCAGTCAACAGCATTATTATCGCAAACCAGCAAGTCTAATAATAATAATGACAATTACTCACATCAACAAATGATACGTGATGGTGGCAGAGATAAGCGTGAATTTGCCATTCAGGGTAATCCCTCATACGAAGGACAAGCTATTATCATCAATGGCAGTAATAGCACTCCCGTAACGACTACTCATTTAGCATCATCGTCTTCTTCTTCATTGCTTCCAGCAACATCAAAAACAGCAACTGATGCAAATCAGGCGTGTGCACGCAGCCCGTCTGCAATAGACAAGTTGGCAAACACTTCACTGTCAACGTTATCTGCGCAATTGCCTGTAACAGGCAGCCAAGCTAAAAGTAATGGCATCAGCAACATCAGCAACAACAGCAGCGTTTCTGTTGCAGCTACTGAAATTGTATCCAAAATGGGAGTGAAACCAACAGACCCAGATACCACTGTCGGCAGGCCTATCATCTTCCACGAGCAAGACGACCACCAAAAGTATAACAATATGACTAGTGTATGTAATGACGGATAGGGATGTAGACAAAGAGAATGCATTCAGCGATGACGGGGATATAATTTCATCGTCCTCAACAGAAACAACGGAAAACTTTTGTATGGCTTCTTCACGCCAGCCACATTCACAAACCACTACCGTAATAATGAATGAGCATGAAAGGCATGATAAGGAGGAAGTGTCTTCTAGCAGCATTTCTTCGACGTCCCTTTCTTCCAAAACTTGTTCCTACTCTCCTACAAATTTACAACAAGGAGATGATGATGACGATGAAAAGGAAGAAAAACAGAATGAGACGAATTCTTTAACGACGACGGAGAATACTTGTTCATCTCCCTGTGCAAAAGGATTATTAGCAGGAGTATTAAACATGTCAAAAGTGGATGATGCGGAAGGAGAAGAAGACGATGAGGCAAGGAAACATGCTCCTACAACGCAAAATACTTGTTCATCTCCCTGTGCAAAAGGATTATTAGCAGGAGTATTAAACATGTCAAAAGTGGATGATGCGGAAGGAGAAGAAGACGATGAGGCAAGGAAACATGCTCCATTGCAAGTAGTTTCATCATCTCCCCTTTCAAGTGCTGCTGACAAGTCTTTCTCAACTTGTCGTCCTCTTATAGAACACGATCATCACCACCACCATCAAAGCCAGAAACATTCATCAAGCTCCTCGTATTCTTCATCATCATCGTCATCATCAGGCGATGAGCAAAATGAAAATATACCTTGTTCTCCTTCTCAGCAACCAAGATTTCGTCGGCAGAGAAGCGACAGTGAAAGTGAGTATGAGGCAGCCGAGTCAGCCGTGGAGAGGAATAATGTAGATATGGCTATATGACATAATCGTGAACTCACCAAGCAAAAAGCAAGCAACAGCAGCAACAGTGGCATCTCCAATATCGTCAGTGTCGGATGTCGTAGGCGCCACGGCTAACTTGATGATGACGACGACGACAACAACTACTACTACCGCTGCTGCTGCTGCTAATATTATAGAACGGACCACATCACCATCATTTTCTGCCATATCTTCTCCTTTGGCACATGCAGCCGTTGTGGAAGAAACAAGGAGTAGCTCTGTGTTGTTGAGTTAGCAGCAGCAGTGGTGTTAGGCCAGCAAACTACAACACATCTGCCTCTGCTACTCCTGCACAATATCATTCTCAAAGTCAAAACGAAACGAATGCTAATAAGTGTGATAATAAGGAAAGTGGGCCAGTGTCAACCTTGAACGGCTCACTCATCAGCATTCATCGAAATGATAATAATATGCATAACATCAGCAAAAGTAATAATACCACCGCCGAGACTACTACTACTACGTCTCCTGTATGCAAAACGGAGAATATTAATAAAAGCTACAATACAAACACAACCGCTGCTGCTGCTGCTGATACAACAACTATGCGGAATTATGAGGATAAAAAATTGCCAGTGTTTGAGAGCTGCTTAGATGACTATGATGATGACGATGATTACATTGCAACTAATAATGTTTCTTCTACCATTTCCACCCGTCCTCACGCTGCTCCACCAGCTATGCCAATAATAACTGAAAACATGCAAAGCAACAGCGCTTCAAATAACAACGGTCATACCACCAATAATATTTTTATTGCTGTTAGTTCATACACTCAGAAATCTGTTTGCACAAATAGCCACGAGGCTGGGCAGATGAGGAATGTTACACACGCTGCTGCTGCTGCTGCCGTAGTTGTTAATGGGACTCTGCAAAAGCAACTTTCAACTGCAATAACGCCAGCAAAAGAGCAAGAATCATCATCATCACCACCATCTTCATCATTCCCACTTGAAAAACAACAACCACACAGACATGAAATAGAAAACACATCACTCTTATTACATCACCACCAACTGCAGCACAATGAGCACCAGCGACAGTATAATAATCAGCGTGAGCAATACGAGAATAGCGATGAATTAACAACAACGTCTTCTCAAGTGGCACTACCACAGTCGCATTTTCATGTGTCTGCTGCACCAGCAAGTAGTAGCAGTGGTAATGGTATCATCGGTGGTGGCTTTGGTGCTCATCGCAATCATAATAATAGCGAATACAAAGACTTGATTGTTACTCATGGTGGTGCTGGTAGCTGTTGTGAGCCAGTCAGTGGTGGTAATGCTAATGGTAAAAATAAAAATAATAAGAAAAATAACAATTTTTCTACTCATGCTGAGGCACAACATGAACAACAAAAACAAGATCATCATCAACAACAAGAGCAGCGCAATGTTTTAGGATCAGTTACGCTGGACGATTCGACAAGTGCGGATGTGGCTCATAATAATCTGCAACTCAATCATCAACAGGAGCCCCACGAGTTCTCCACCTCGCATCCTGCTGGCGTTGCCCTAAAATCTAATATTGCACCAAGACCAAAGGAAAATTACTCTAAAGTATCATCATCATCAGCATCAACAGCAGAAACATCTCTGAATCAGCATAAAATTGCTACCGAAAACTCTTATCAGACTTCCAATAATCATCATTCTCATACTGGCAGCAGCGGTAATAACCATTCACAGTCCTCTACGACTGACCCTGCTATTATTACTGCTACTAG
>JAANSP010001464.1:0-15307 GCA_036850745.1 Homidia socia | reverse complement strand
TATTATTGACAAAAGTACTCAATTCAATTCGTCTTTCCCATCTGACAAGGGGTAATAAAATGTGTGATTCTTCTGAGCACGACGGTTATTATCACATCCTTAAAAATGAGGTATGAATTTATCAATTCTAATGTCATTCTAACGACTGGTTAGTTAAACCCACTATCTTTAAAGTTACGTTTGCCCATAAACATGTCGTTAATGATTTAGAATATTTATGTAACTATTTATCTAAATCTAACTTGGCAAGAAATTTCCTTTTCCTACCATGCTGATGCTCACTAAAATTATTAACTCTACCAAAGTTGGTATTTTATTTAGCCTTTTTGAATATGTGAGTAAAGTTACAACAACTCTACTCCATTACATTTATAGTACACGTACATGCTGTTACAGTAATTTGTAAAAGTAAATATTAAAGATTATTTTTGTCCTCATCCTTGTGTCCTCTTTGTCCATTCGTTGATAATGAGATCAGACGCAACTTCACCAATCATAATGGTAGGGGCAGTAAGTTGTGCATTTCTTCAAATGGGAAATAGGAAAAAATATATTATTTTTGTTTCCGTGTTTTGCATAGTCAATATAAGAGATCATTTACACATTTCATCACTGTAAGTTTAATTGTTTAAAAAAAGTGTAATTTCATAACTCACGTTATCGATGGCATTGCAGATGCATCAGCGACACGAAGTCGTTCGATGCCATGAACTCTGCAAAAAGAATGATACTTTTTAAAAAAATTTTCCAGCAATCAGCGAGCATTCAAAAATGTTCCACGGTAGTTACCTTAATTCTGAATCAACCACGGCCTTTGGATCTCCTCGCATTCCCACTTTTCAAGTTTTTTATCGATAAAAAAGGGAGAAAATGAATAAAATTAGTATAAAAAAGTACTTTGTTGAAGGACAAAGGATTTTGCAAATTAAAAATGCATAAAAAAGCATAATTTATTTTTGTGTCGGATAATAAAAATCATTTTCAAAATTACTTGGAGCAGTGCAGCATGGATTATTCAAAGTCACCGTAACTGTCCGTATAAGGCATTCCCAATAAGTTTCACTCTTAAATTCCTGCTCTTCGCAGCCTGGGTACGGCCCCTGGGCCAGTTCCGCTCCTACTTTCTGGAATGATTTTGTCTTTTCAAATAAACTAACTGCCATTTGAACACCCTCAACCATGTCCCTCATATCCTGTCCTATTGGGTCGGAAAAGTAATTCAAGTCAATTTGGGGATGATGCCATGGGTCGAAACTAGCAAGTCTCACATTGCCCCTACTCTGGGGCCTTCCCAATGTAACCACCACATAGTTGGAATGTTTTCTGGTGTAATTGCCAAGAAAAGAGGAAATGTCTGCTTGGTTCACTCCATAAGTCTCTACCAACAGCTTCTCCAGAACGTTATCAGTTCCAGCACCAAGAAAAGTATACAGAATGTTTGGCCACAATGGCGTTGCGGATGTGGTAGACACTAATCCACCTCCAGCAATCAAGTTTGGCATGGAGAAAGCACCAATTCCTTGGGAAAGATACTCCGTCGCAGCTTTCACAGTCAAATCCATGGACGGTATAAAGCTGTCGGATGAATTGAGAATGAAAGGGCCCACAATGGTTGAAACGTGGTCTTGCAAGTTATCTTTCCCCACAGGTAGTTCAGCAATTTGATCAATTCCAGAAGCCTCTAATTCTTCCTTTGGACCGATTCCTGACAGCAAAAGGAGCTTTGCAGTGTTGAAGGCTCCAGCAGACAGAATAATTTCCTTGTCTGCTCGGGCATACTGCTTGATTGCATGCCGAAAATAGGTAACCCCAATCTGCTCGCTTTGTTCCGTTTTCGTACTCTTCAATGTCAATGTGAGTAACTACAGAGTACCTCTGTACAACAAGGTTGCTTGATCCGTCGTTTCGATTGCGGCGACGACCTCGTTTCATATTTTGACGCACCTTATTTTCTAAATAGCCTCTGTACGTACCATGACGGATACCTCTTTTAGCCATAACATCTAATTGAAACAGGCTTTCCACTTGTTGCTGGTCATTTGGGTCCCTATTGCTTTGCAAACCGAGATCAGAGCCTGCGTCGAGCCAATTTTTAACTCCTGCAGTAAATCCTGACTTTTCAATGTGAATGGGGCCCCCAAGAGTATGATCTAGCAGTTTAAAAATATTATCATATGGGAAAAGTAAAAACGCTGAGTTATGATGATTGGCGATTTAATAATAATGCATGATCTAATTTCTGTTTTATTTTTACCACTTCCTTCCGCCGATTCCCAATGACCATGATAATCCTCGATTCTCTGAAAGTACTTTCGAAGATACTCATAGCTCCAGCGAAGATCTCCACTTTTAACAGCCCACAAGTCATAATCACTAGGATTGCCTATCGATGGAAAGATTATATTAAATTTAATAATTTTGTGTGTAAAAAATAAATGATTGGATAGCAATACAATCCAAAACAAATTATGACATCACCTCTCATGTAAATCATGTCATTTTACATTGGTACTTCCACCGAGAGACCTACTGCGGGGATAAGTGAGACGACCACCCTAAAAGCCATATTCATTAAATAACTTCGTTACAATATTTCACTATGTATTGATGTATGCTGACTGTAAAAAAATCACTTGTCACTTACTGATGAAGTCGTTCCATACCCACTTCTGTTAAGGGGTTGAGATCTGTACTCCCAGTCAACTTGTGGTTTATTATACAGGGATGGCCCAAATGCAGGTACGTAGCTCAGAGGATGGGGATCACCCCCCGCTTCGAGGAGTAGCACACGATAGTTTTCAGACAATTTTGATGCAAGCACAGCTCCGGAAGTACCACCTCCAACTATAATAAAATCGAACGTTTCTCCAGTATTTTGGATACCCAAAAGCAGACTAGGTCGCTCGCTTGATGCTCGAAAAAAGTCATTGTAGCTCATGAGCGTTGCCAAACTCAAAATGAGGTAAAGGTGCTGATCTGAAGAAATAGGAAACCATAAACTGAGGAAGTGGCTGCACCACAGCGGACAATATGGGCAAAAATCCCGGCACATTTTGCAGTGACATTTTGACTATTTTTGTTTGCACTTTTACTTGTTTTACTAAGCCCGAACTGCCAAAGAAAATTGTATATGAAATAAAGAAAACAGAAATCGCTGCGTACAAAAGCAGCGCTGCTGCTACACTCAAGACTAAACTGCAACTAAGTTTTACCAAATGTGGCTTAACAAGGTTAAATCGTTTTTGAAATCAGGACCGCTTTGCCAATTAAAGCATAAACTATAAACACGGCAGGGTAGATGACTCATAATATTAAATGCAAAAATGTTTTGTGATAAACGTGTTTCTCATAGCGTCACTTACAGTCAGTTCATCAAAGTTTATGTTTCGATTTCGCAGACGCAATATGAATATTTGCAGTTTTTTGCACATTACACACCCGGTCATGCCACAACAACAAGCAAACATTTTTGCACACTACTTACAGATCTTGTTTTTCAAAATTATTGCCGTCGGCCCTTCTTGTTTGCTGAGAGCATTCAGAATAAAACGGCAGTAACGGCACGGGCGTGCTCGGTATTAAAAACATTGGGCTTGTTCTCTTTGTCACCATTCATCATCACTATCACCCTACTAAAGTAACACTTGACACTTTAGTAGCTTCAGTGTCAAATCATAGGCAAAAGGCATGTATACACAGGGAAATGGGTCGCATCTCATGTATGTCAAAACGGGTAAAATTACCATTTTCAAATTAAGCACACACAGCCGTAAACGGCTATTATTGTCGTTTATGTAGGTATCAATGTATACACGTGTCGGTCGAGTACATTTTTCGGTGCAGTTGCGTAATTATGGGATGCGTAATAATACAGATAATCTTCTCTTTTAGTACTGCCTTAAAGTGACAGAAGAATACCCTAACATCATTAAAACATAACGGTTAGTTACAACGCATTATACATGAAGAACAATGAACTCTTGGCTACCGTGGCTTGGTCTGTCACATTTCAAAAGTTTGGTTTGGTTTGGTAATGACAGATACAAGATTTTAATAATACCAGATTCATTAAGATTCTACGAAAAATAGTGCAGGGGCTGATTGTTGCTGACACATGATGATGAAAACATTTCAAAGTGATATAGGTAGATTATATATTTGACCGCTCCGCGAAAATTATTATGTACGTGTTTTATTTAGAACAGAAACAAAAGACTTTTAGGATTTAATTCAAAATTTAAAATAAGAAAAAAATGCTTTCAGGAAAATGCAACAAGAGAAGTGTATGATGTATGTCACATTTCAAAAGTTTGGTTTATTGTTTACTTTATCGGAATGACAGATACAAGATTTTAATAATACCATATTCATTAAGATTCTACGAAAAATAGTGCAGGGGCTGATTGTTGCTGACACATGATGATGAAAACATTTCAAAGTGATATAGGTAGATTATATATTAGACCGTTTAGCGAAAATTATTATGTAGTGTGTTTTATTTAGAACAGAAATAAAAGACTTTTAGGATTTAATTTAAAATTTAAAATAAGAAAAAAATGCTTTCAGAAAAATGCAACAAGAGAACTGTATGACATAATATGCATTGAATATACATAACGTCGAACCGAAACTGAACTAAAACTAAACTGAGATTCGAATAAAAGTTTAATTTTCGTTGCTCCTGTTTTTTTTATTTTATTAAATTTTGATTAGTTTTGGTTAGTGGTTGGTGGACTGCCAAGTTTTTAGAGAAAATGAAAAAAGTGAGTACGTATTCATTACTCCATCAGAACCTAGAGTTTGGGAAGGGATTGAAGGGATGGGAATGCAAAATTCATTATTAGTTTTTAATTTGCTTTAAATGTAAACCGGTTTTTAAAAATGTTCAATGAATATGGGATAATACTTTGCAGTTTTTTGAAAATAAAATAAAAAATTTAATATACGATATAACTCCTTCTTGTCCTCAATGTCAAAACCGTCATACATAATTTAACTATCGAATTTCTAACTCTGTTACCATTTTTTGTGAATTTAACATTTGAAAACAACTGACCCGATATGTCATGGCATGCGCAAATATTTGGGATCGCAGTGGTCGGTTTTTTGAAATAATAAACAAAATGTCAAAAGTAGGTTATTATTATTATTGATGATGTGTTTATGCTTGTTTGTGTGAGCATATAGAGATTGTTAGTGACTGATTACTACACTCAAGTTGTAAAAAGTTGCTGTAGGTCAATTTTTCGAAGAAAACAAAAACAAATCAATAGTAAGCTCAACAGACTATAAATTCGTTTGAAAACCGGAATTAAAGATTCTGCATAGTAATAATAATACGCCATGTAAAGAAGGAATAAAGTTAATGTATCAACTAACCCCAAATATCTGCCTGTATACCTAACCTAACCAATTTTTGTCTGTTTTATTTAAAGTACTTATACGTTTACGTATTAACAGTTAAACAATGCTGATTTTTCTATACTTCATATACTATTTTTTAACCATGAAAATTGGTTAATTTTATTACTTTTCTGTAACTGATATTATACTACACTGCACTCTGCTGTGCTGGACCAGGTGGACTCTGTAAGTACAAAGAGATACGGAACACATTATTGCATGCAGACTCTGCATTGCAGAGGCATGGTTAATTGACACTTAACTACAACCCATAAGACCAGAATCGTTTCCTTTTTCCAAAACTTGAGGAACTCGTCAATTAATTGCCCTTGTCCACTAATTTGTCGCTCTTAGAGGAAAATACGAAGAGAAAGCAATAACATCTACAATCTACACAAGTTGTCAAAAAGATTAATTTATCGGAAAATAGGGGTCAAATTGAATACGAATAAGTCCATTATTCATTCGCATTTCATCTACTCTAATTGGTTATGCAGATATTTTAAACTGCTGCAGTCTCTTCAATCCAAATATCTGTATTTTCGTTTGTTTATCATGCATATTATGTTACTACTAAAAATAAAATGATTCATATTGCATAGATATTATGTTCGTAATTCATAATATTATTTACTAATTTTAATGCAAAATATCCAAAAGAACCTTGTACAGACATTCCGGGTGGTGGGTAGCCTACGATTTTCACAACATACATTTACATTTATACCAGTACAATGCAAATTTGAAAACAGTTTTTAAATATTTTGATTTCTAAAAAACATGATATTCAAATCAAGCAAAATGTCCATACTCTTTCTAAACCTCCAACAACTTCAACATGGGGCTGACTCAGTGTCCTTCCATATCTTGCCCCTTGAATACTAATTAATTAGTTTAAATTCCTTTCTCTCCACACTAAGTAAATAAAAAAATCAAAATCCCACAGCCGATGCAAAATACATGCATCCAGGTCCATTTCACTGCCATTCATTATATCACTGATTGTTGCTCTTGTTTGAAGTCGTTTTAATTTTTTATGTTAAACTGATAAAATCCATGTTCTCTTGATTGGCTTGTGTGAGTCTGTGACTAGTGTGACTGTTACTGGCTCTGGCTAGTACTTACGAACGAACGAGATTGCAAGTTGCAAAGTTATAATAATATTAAATTTTATTCCTCCATTGCCAGTTAATTTTTATTTTTGTAGTATTGAAGTTGTTTGAAAATTAAATATCAAATTGAGTATTTTGCCGTTAAATTAAAGCTGTGCTATTGTCTGGAGTCTGGACAGTAGTGGTGAGGTGACTCGTGAATGGAGAAGGTGCTCATTGTAATTGGAAATTGTAACCGAAATGATGAAGTGCACTGTATGCTTTGGTTCTGCAACCGGTAAAACAAACATTATTTTTTGTAATAGATTACTACGTCCATTTGTTTTCAATAGCTTTTCACTCTTGGCTAATTTCTTTCATCGAGATTTCAATGCTTAATTAATTTTTATAGGAGTACGACCTAATGACTACTTCGTGGCAACACAGAATGGACATGTGTTCCACTATTGCTGTGTGTTAGAATTTGTAGCTGCTGGCTCTTCATTGTAAGTATAATTATTTGATGTAGTAGTGGATTTACATATCTCCACTTTCCAAATGTTCCTTTTATATTCCTGAGTTTATTTCATGCAAGTGATGAATAGCTAAGTACCTCATTGCTTTTTATCCGGTCACTCATTTTTTAGCTGTCCAGTATGTGACGAGGATCTGCGATCCCATGTTTTCGTGAAGGTGAACAGTCAGAAGGGAGGGCCTGCTCCAGCCAAACCACCGAGTCGTCCGGGACGCAGTCCTAATAGCGGATCGCTAGCTCCCACGCCACCAAGCTTGGTTTGTACGGATCCTTGGCGCTTAGATGGCAATAACGAGAACTCTCAAAACCAGCTACCAAATCAACCTTCTGCTAGCTTTTGTGCTCTACCGTAATAATATTATTATTTTCTTTTGAAATATGAATGAATGCAATATTAGTTTTCATGCCATGTTCTATGTTCTGTTGTTTTTATTGCTAATCGCCGCAGGGATTTTGTATTCAAAATTGTGGTCCTTGGGGATTTCAATGTCGGAAAATCAAGTTTGCTTCAACGATACGCGGTAAGCATGAGGCTTTACGTAAATGCAGTTTTGTACTTTTGAGCGTGTGGTTTCTGCAGAGGATAATATTATTTATACAATTCTTTCAGGACGACAGATTCGATCCAATAATTAAAACTACCGTTGGATGTGACCTGGTAAAACATTTTTTGCATTGGATAACCGTGTCATTACGTTTGAATGAAAAAATAATTTGGCCTTTATTTCATCATGTATTGTTTTAGAGAGTAAAGATGCTTTCCATTGGGGGGAAAATTGTTCGTTTGCATCTCGTAAGTGTTTGATAATAAAGTATCTATGTATATGGTAGAATGAACAATGTCTACCGTTACCGGATCCGATGAAAAGGGTTAAAGCAATAGATAAAGGGTCATGCTAAAAGTTCATCATTTTAGGTCCAATGAAATTGAAAATGTGGCTGTCGTCGACCGTTACCGGATCCGATGAAAAGGGTTAAAGCAATAGATAAAGGGTCATGCTAAAAGTTCATCATTTTAGGTCCAATGAAATTGAAAATGTGGCTGTCGGCTGTCCGACTGGTTCAGCTTATTTTCTATTGTTTGTTTAAACGCTAATTCATTTTAGTCGGGTCTGAAAACGGCATTTATTATGCGACCAAACAACAATCAGTTGTTTTAATTACAATAACTATCACTTCTTTCGTTAGTGGGATACGGCTGGTCAGGAAAGACATCGGGCCGTTGTCGACATGTACCTAAGAAAGGCTGATGGCATAATATTCTGTTATGACATCACGGACCTCGCAAGCTTTCTCTCTCTGCAAGACTGGTTTCAGTTTTCTCAACGAAGTCTTCCAAGTGACACGCTTAAAATAATTGTTGGAAATAAATTTGATTTGTGGTCTCAACGCGCTGTTCGTTCTCAACAGATTCGGGTATGAAATAAGATAACGTTCAAATNTGGTCTCAACGCGCTGTCCGTTCTCAACAGATTCGGGTATGAAAAAAGATAACGCTCAAATGCACAAAATTTTATGCACCATGTTCTCATGATTGTTTTGTTTTAATTTATGCTGGGAACTAAACTTTGCACTTTCTTTCCTATAATTGACAGAGTCTGGCCGAGTGCTGGAACGCTCAGTACATTTACACATCGGCAAAGGATGCAACAAATGTTGAAGTGGTTTTCCGTAGTCTTACGGCTCTTATATTAGAAACTCGTATGCCTTCTTCCTTCAGCAATGCCTCTACGCTTCCAAATGCACCCCTACCTGAGCCACCGAATCGCAATGAAAATGATATTATCAAGCTGTATAATCCTTTTTCTAATTCCAAGGGCAAGAAAAAGAAGAAATCTGGGGATTTTGTTGACAAATGTTGCTAGTTTAACTTGCTGTTCCATTGTCTATAACATTGATTTTGTGCTTCTGTGGGAGGAATCTGTGTATGTTGCTATAATAATTTGGTTTTTCATTATATTAATTTTGCTAGTAATTTGTTTTAAAAATATCAATAGTCACCACCGGTGTATACTATTAGTTAAATAGGTAGTAAATACAACTGACGATAATTGTAGTGTATTTTCAGCAGTTATTATGGAAGGTTTTATAAATGCGACTCAATTGAGTAGCTATATTGGTAATAACTTGGTAGTTGGTGAAGTGTTGAGTTTTGTAAATGTAGTTCTATACAATAGTTTAGGTATCTGCATTCTATATATATTGATATTTTATGTTGAGTATTTATAAGAATCAAGTTTTATTTAATTGATTAATTGCTGTAAATGATGTTTTGCATAATTTGACGTGAATAAAAAGGCCATTAGTGCTGTTTCAAATTAATTTAACGAAATTGCACGCTTTAATGTAATTGCTTTGCTGGATCTAAATATGACACGACATGATGGTTGAGCTATGATTTTATTATGACTTTTAAAATATAAATACAGTTACAAGTACAGAAAACAATGCTATATACAACGATCTTTGACAAAAGTAAGTTTTAGTTGCTTACATGCAATTTACATGATAACTGTCGACATTTCCATATTGCCATGTAGTTGTTTTAATTAATAGGAGCATCTTATCTGCTAGAGGCAATAATTTGCAGAACCAGGTTTATCCTCATCTGTTTAATTAAGTAATTTACTTTCCCCATCTGAGCCGCATTGTTGGGGACCTTCCGCTACCCGAATGTCCAATGCTACTACTGCTAGAAGAAACACGACTCCAGGGACCCATGAAAGTGGAATGGGATGTCATTGAAGGGTAAAACGATAGTTTTCGTCTTACGGAAGAAGGAAACCTCTGCTCTCTACTTGAATGCGTATTACCGCTGTTGCTTACGCCAAAAAAGTGAATACTTGTGTCATGTTGTGGACTTGCTATTGGTTATTGCACCGCTACCACCTCCACCACCGCTGCTAGGCGTGTTATTTAGAAACGCTTCCGAATAGTATTTGGTGAGAAAGCTTAAACCCTTCTTTCTTCTTGGATTAAAAGCCACCAGCATCCGTGCATAAATGTTAGGCTTGTCCAATCTGGTTGTTTCCTGTTGGTAATTTCCATAATTTCAATTTCACACAAATTAAGCATTTTATTATAAGAATGGGGTATACTGAGAGCGGTATCATTTACTGTACGTGCAAAGAATTGCGATTAGACAAACAGGAAAAGAGATTGTATGGATGACAAGAGGTAAGAGGGTTAATTACCTGTATGTTTTCATTGTCATCATCATCATCATCACCTCCAATTTCTTGAATGAGTTCGTTAGAATTCTGCTGCAGGTGCCAGTGCCACCGGTTGGGAGCTATCATGCTCACCAGCACGAAATGTAAGAAGCGAGTCCACGTCTGCATCTTTCACTTCATACGGACTTCTATCAGTCAATGGGAGTCCATTAGCCACATAGTTTGGACTGTAGAAGGCAAGGATAACGAGCCAGAACATGATGATGCTTGTCACCGAGAAGTTATGCCTTGTGCTGCTACAAGGGATTCGGGGAAAGTGAGAAGACAAGGAGGCTGTCGTGGTGGGCAAATAGTAATTTCTCTTGGGCTTTTTATTAGTGTGTGACGAGGTTTCTCTTGCTCTTGTTCTCCACTCCGTCATAATTATATTCTGGATTAATATGCAGACAGGCAGGTAATGATATAATTTTTTATTAGTGTGTGACGAGGTTTCTCTTGCTCTTGTTCTCCACTCCGTCATAATTATATTCTGGATTAATATGCAGACAGGCAGGTAATGATATATAACCTAGTATTAGGCCTTTACATACAACTTTGTGATGGTTGCTGGTTATTAGTAATATTAGCAAAAAGGAAAACACAGATTATGGTGCATGTTTGCATAAAATTGCTTTCATTTTAGTCACTGTTCTTGTAGCAAAACAAAAATTTATCAATGTAGTATTAGGTCTTACATACAACTTTATGATGGTGGCTGGTTATTAGTAATATTAGCAAAAAGGAAAACACAGATTATGATGCATGTTTGCATAAAATTGCTTTCACTTTTTATAAAAAAACTGTTTTAGTCACTATTCTTGTAGCAAAGCAAAAATTTATCAATGTATCATCTCCTACGCATTTTTCACTGTGTCACTGAAATTGCAGCAACATGATCGCATGTCTTGAAAGAGTAGACGATGACAGCAACGAGTCCGCCTTATATTTGGTATATAGGGCAAGTGAAACTGAGATGACTGTATGAAAGATAGAGTAAACAGATTTATTATTAGCATTAGCCTGTCAATATTAATCATAAATATCAGTCTTTTTAATAAGAATGATAGAGGAAACAGATTTATTATTAGCATTAGCCTGTCAATATTAATCATAAATATCAGTCTTTTTAATAAGAACAAATTAAAGCGTTTTGTGGAGCAGGTGTAACAAAAGAGCAAAAACAAGGAAAAGTACAAGGGAGTTACAATGTCCACATATGGACATCATAAAACTGTTAATACCAGGCAGAGGTAGTAGTTCCAGTTCGTGGTTCTATTATTAAACCGTGTTATCTACTTACAGAGGCCTACATTCTTTATTCACTCACATTATGCATACATGATTAGGTAGTGGTAGCTGACTGGAACAAAAACCAAAGTCTCCAGAGATTTCCGTAGACTAATTGTAAGCCACGCATTGTGGTGACATGATGTCGTTTGTAAGCTTGTCAAATATTTAGTAACAGTCCATTATTTTCCATGTACGCAAACATTGTCAATGTGGGAATATGGTAAATAGTGACTGATGATGCCCAAATAAAATATTATTATGAAAATGGGAGCAACGAACGAAAAAAAATATACACGTTTTTACGCGTACGTGATCAATTGACAAGAGTCATGGGGAAAGTTTAGGAGAAGCTATCTCATCTTTTTGATGACGTTTATTTCCACTTTCACTATAGACTATTAATATGAAAGAACAACAACTATTATTACAATTTGTAAATACAGCATAACATTTTATGATCAAAGGACGTTATTAGTTGGTTAAAACGAAATGCACCTATCTTATAGTCGTCCTCTTTTGGGTATCAAGTTTATCGTTTCCTACCACAAGTCAAAACGACGTTATAAATATGCGCTCTTATTATGACGTGTATAAAACTGGATGAGAAGCAATGAAAGAAAAGGGCATCCGCTGAAGAAACAAGAAGACGTTATAATATTTGCCTATTATTACAAGAACCTTAATCTCTTCTCTGGAAACTGGAAACATGAGCTGTGGTGAGCGCAAAGCAGTCCTCATACCACGTAATAGCAAATGACGTATTATTCGTTTTTCCACATGCAAGTTGTGTCACTTGTTGCCTTGTTGTTGCAACTACAAGGATAATCATAATAATGAAGGCTTAACTGAGCTTTGTGTGTCATGTAAAATCACAAAGACAAACGTACAAGCATTCAGCGTAAAACAGACAAGACCGCTTTCAACTGAATACGACCGTTCTTGATTGCGTATTATTAAATTGTATCCCGCATGATAACGTAAAGTTCACCACCACCATCATGGCTGGAAAACTACATTTATGAAATGAGTTTTCAGTACTACTCGGGACGTCCATTTATGGTGACGTGCAATATCCTTTACAAAGTTACACTTTTTCTAACAACGACCCACGTCGGTTTCTGTCTGCTTTGCTACTTTCCCAAGAACAAAGAAAGACCAGCAGACTGTCCTTTGAAATTCTTGTATAGCTTACTACTACTCTGTTATAATATGACCGCTTCAAAATAACAGATTTTATGATATTTGACTTGAATGCAACGTCTGCATTATACCGCTAACGAGATTGGACAGGCTACCCGCAACTAAAAGGATTTCGTAGAAACAAACTGTACCATCAGAGGAGGCTCTAACTAAAAGTGATATTCTTGAAACGTTATTTTCTTTTAAAAGTTTCATATGAGACTCATGTCATGCATGTCAAATTTGTCGCTTTATTTCAAAACGAAACATTTTGCCGAAATTCTATGTGGCACCATTTTATTTATTTTTTTAGATTTTTATGCTAAAGTTTGTAAAAATTAATCTGAATGAACACAAAGGTGATGGTGATAATCATTGAAAAAGGCATTTTTTATAAATATCACAAACGACTGTGATATGAAACGTTATTTTCTTTTAAAAGTTTCATGTGAGACTCGTGTCATACATGTCAAATTTGTCGCTTTATTTCAAAACGAAAATTTTCCGAAATTCTATGTGGCACCATTTTTTTTAGATTTTTATGCTGAAGTTTGTAAAAATTAATCTGAATGAACACAAAGGTGATGGCCATTGAAAAAGGAAAAAATATCATAAATGACTGTGATAATGCATCCAAGCAAGAGCAACCTTGCACGCTAAAATACAAGTCAAATGTTAACTAATTAACTACGTGATGTAATGATGCCATACTACACTCGACTTGTTTGCTGCAGAGTAATCAAACAAGGAGTCGGCGTCTTTAAAGCAAATTGTGCGTATTTACACCTCAGCTAAAAGAACCTAATACTTCATGGTCCACTACCTTGGTATGATCAATTTATAACATGCATGGGTAATCACGAATACTTATGTTTTTTTGTTTGTTAACTACTTAAAAGGTATATAAAGGTAATTAATAAATGAGTTTACTTACATTTTTTCTACTGATGTGTAATTTGATCACTTGACTCGTCACTTGAGCCTTTTTTGGGTACGGTTTTCAATTTGATATTCACTTTCACCAACACAATAACCGCAAAATTTTGGCAATGGTTTGGTGCAAATTAAAAATTATGTTTACGTTTATTGGTTTATGAACGACTGAACTGCAAAATAAATGGTTTTTGTTAGTGAAAAGTGAATCTTATAAAAGATGATTCTCAAAATGCCCCTGTGTGAAAGCGAAGCAGCTAGAGTTCCGTTTTGTAGATGCTTTCTCCCTTTCCTCTGGTACTCAACTACTCCAACTTTCTCATCAATTGCTCTTTTTATTCATTTTTCTCTACTATGCTGTGATACTAGAAAGCAGAAGTAGTAGGCTGAACGGGACCGTGTAGGTCGTTATTTATTGACTTGCATTTTCAATTTTCATTGTAATTCATCAACAATGTACTTACGCAGTTGCTTTTATTTTTATCTAGGTAGCTGTCACGTGTAAAATTTATGTTAAATTAGAATAAGTGATTATGATGCTTTCGCATGTGTTCTGCAGCCAGTGTTCTGAAGCAATAGACCTTGTATTTGTGTCGATAAAAATAGTGGCGGAGATGTGTTTAAAACATGTGAAAATTACGAAATGTGCCTTAGAAAACAGCACACCAAGATGGAAAAGTACGCACGAGGATGCGATTTTTTAATTGGATGAATTGACTCGTAATTAACAGGATTCTCCAACAGCTATAATCAGAATCATGGCGGCACAATTTACGTTCATAAAGTTTTTTGTGCATTTCATGAAATATTTTTTAAAAAAATGTAAATGCAAAGTTTTACATTTATTGTCATACATCTTTATATCAACATTTAATTACACATCAATTTGGTTTGGTACACAGTCCGACAGACGTGATAATAATAAATATAAGGCCCACATTGCGTGCGTATAATTCAAAGGTTGAATTCACACCAACGTACATTATTGAAAGCGTCTTCGAGAATATATATTTTTAAGCAATGCATAGCAGAGGTCATAAATAACCTTGTAATTGCGTCTTTTAAATCGCAATTACAACAACAGTAAAGAATTTGCATTTCATGAAATATTTAAAAAAAACTTAAATGCAAAGTTTTACATTTATTGTCATACATCTTTATATCAACATTTAATTACACATCAATTTGGTTTGGTACACAGTTCGACAGACGTGATAATAATAAATATAAGGCCCACATTGCGTGCGAATAATTCAAAGGTTGAATTCACACCAACCGTACATTATTGAAAGCGTCTTCGAGAATATATATTTTTAAGCAATGCATAGCATAGGTCATAAATAACCTTGTAATTGCGTCTTTTAAATCGCAATTACAACAACAGTAAAGAATGCATATTGCGCCTTATTGCGGCAGTTACTCCTGAAATTATGATATAAATAAAGAGCATAATAAGACCAACCTATCTGACCTTCGCAAAAGGCTGCACTTGTTTTTTCTTACTAATTATCTAAATTGTTTACAGCCTATGACTGTCTTTCAAGTAAAAATATGAATCAGTCAATTTATTACAATTACTACTTCCCTTTTCCACTCTTCTACATTTGTAATCAAAGTACATAATATTAAGTAGGCATTATATTTTCTATTTGCTTGTTTCTTCA
>JAANSP010001463.1:0-15307 GCA_036850745.1 Homidia socia | reverse complement strand
TTGGAACAATAGTAAGCGCCGTTTCTATTGCTGTACACGATCACAAATATAAGGCGTCTTTAAAACAGCCTGCGGAAAGGCTTATACCCACAGAGGAGCCTGTACCTACCAACATATCCGAGTATTATTATGATCCTAAAAGTCCCGTTGCAGGTAATTTTAAAATATTTTGTAATAATAAAAACAGATAAATATAAAATATAAAATTATGACTGGAATTTTCACGCTAAACATTTTCCACAGGAAATTTCTTTGTCCCTATGACGCTGATTTGGGTCTCTATTGGAGTGGCTTCGCTAATTTCTGCCTTGCAACTTGTGGCTGCTATAAAAATGCTAAAAGTCACAGAAGCTGTATGAAAATAAAATTTGAATGGCAGATAAAAGTTTCTCATAAACTTTCATTGTTTTATTTTTGCGGTCATGATGATGTTTCTTTGCAGACATACGACTCGAAAAAGGCTATCGGTCCGACAAGATTCTGGATTTTCTTGAATATACTTGTCGTTCTCATAAGCGGTCCCTTTTACGTTTTCATTTGGGGACCACTAGGATCCGCAGGATATTGTCTTGGATTGATTTTCCGGGTAGTTATGATTTATGTTGTGTATAGTTTCCAGCAAGAATTACAAGTGGTTACAAAGGCTGCTAAAAACAAACAAAATGGTCGTATTGGTCCCATCTGAAATGTGAAATATACTGACTTCATGATCTCATTCCTTAAAATTATTCATATAAAATTTTCGGTATCAAAATCTCATTAAAAAATATCGTACCTTTATTATCCGCCTCGCCATTCGTTTCTTGTTCTAAAATTGTCCTCAACAAAGTTGTTTGATTCCCTGGCAAGAAGTCGACAAAGACAAACTGCAAGAAGGACCACGGCCAGACCAATAATAAAAATAAATAGACCAAGACGAATATCGGCTGTTTCTTTTATTGCTATAAAAGCAGCCGTTACTGCGTTGCCATTATCTTGGCCACCCTGATCGCCTGGTAATTTTCCCATAATATGCATTTTTACTATTTATTTAAATAAAAATACATCAGCTCAAAAAGTTTTAAAAACATTTTGTATTAAACTCATATTTGTTTTTGCAAACTCTTAACATCAATGACAATGGAAAACGAGAGGTAGAATGTTGTACACATATTTGAAACACGTGTTAAAGGAGCTTTACTCATTTCCTTTGGTTTGCACACGTATTCTACATAATATCCAATTGCAATGGTATTACATTTTACAAAATATAACCGCAATGATCAGAAAAACGGGTCTTCCCATTCGTGTCACGCAAACCTCCATCTAGCTTAATTTAGCTCCAGCAAAAAATTGCTTACATGTTATGGTGTGATAACAAGACAAGAGAAAATATTGATTATAACGTAACGTAATGCGTAACGTTACCTGCATGCATTAAAAAAATCAATCGATATGAAATACATCAGCATTGTTGCCTACATTTCTTTATAGTAGAGCAGAATGAGATTTAAGACGCCTTCATATTTATTTTCCAATGGAAGGTTATCAAATGCGTGTGACCTAATATTAAATTGCTAAAAAATCATGTGCAAGGGTTTTATCAAAAATAAACCTCATAAACTCTATTTATTTAGGTTTTTCATACATTCAGTCTTTAAGCATTTTGTTAAACTGTATTGTACAAACTAATAAGAAACAAGAACAATTTTTAAAATCTTTCTTTAAGGTAAGGTACAAGGTTTATTTCGGACTGCTGAAGCTGAAACAAATACTGACGATATCTATAAATTTAAGCGATTCTCAAAAAAGTTTGCATGTTTTCGGCTCATTCGACGATTCTGGATTCATTTTCGACCCAACTGGACAATTCCAGACGTGTGCAAATTCTTTTGAATTTTGCAGCGTACCCAAAACTCGAAATCTGCCTGGACTATGTTCATCATCGTCCAGGGAACTTTTCATGCTTTCCAAAGTGCTAACCTTACACCAATTCTGTAACAACAAGATAAAATACTTAACCATCTGAAAAATTGTTTTTCTATGTGCATTATTATACGTTTACTTAAATATTTTTTGAAAACCTGTGCAAATCCAATGTAGAACAGTTGATCATCAGTGTACTTTTCCAAGTCCCTCATTTCTTCTCTTCTATTTTCAACAGAGTCTGACTTGAATGCTAGGTAGGCCGCAAGTAAACCAGCATTATCGGAAATATTTTCCTCCAGTGTCTTTTCTCCATTCAAAGTCGAATTTTTATCGGAACACTCATCAAATGTGAAATTGTTGTAATACTTAATTAGACAGTTTGCAACTTCCGTTCTTTCATTATTTATCTCGGTCCAGCCTTTAATCAATGCAGAAATTATACATTAATGGCCGTATTAATATGTATGCTTATCGGATTCCCTGTTATGTACATAATCCCACGTACCATCGCCAAAAAATCCATGAGTCAGCTCGTGGCCTAAAATACTTCCCAATTTTCCGTACACTATCGATCTAAAAAATTAAAATACATAGTACATAAGAATTAAACTTTATGCATAAAATATATCGTGAATGTAGAATCACTATAGCGCTTTTCCACACTATAAAACTTTACACATATATTTAATTTACTTTGGTAAATCCAAGTTAAAAAATGGTGTTCTAAGTATTCCCAATGGAACGTCTGTAATATTGCATGGTAAACATGGTAATTGAACTAAATATTCATATACTTTTCCTATAGTCATATGAATTGATTTTATAAAAACTTACATACTGTTAGCTGACGATTATAAGGCCCGACACTACCTACAAAACGACTCCATTGACTATATTTATAGTAATTTAATTCATAATTAGAAACTTGTTACCGATAAATCATAAATAAAGCAATAAAGTTATATGTATTTACTAAGAATGTTCATTTACCACGTATCCTCAGTCTCTGGTTGTCGTAATGCTTTTAATTTCTTGACTAAGGCCCATTCATTTAACGCTATACTTTGCTCAAAAAAGTTGGACCCTCGGAGACTCAGCTAAAATTATCATATTTAAGTAATTTGTAGGGAATGGTTGAATTAAAATTTGGCCAAATATTTCGAAATACAACCAATTATTATAGTGAAGCCACCTACCCCGCTGTATTCCATCTGTACCAAATTTTCCTGGTAAATAAATGACGGATATCCGAGACATGCATCATTAAAGAAAAGTTTCATTGATAGCTTGCCCCTACTTTGAAAATCGAGCTGAGATGATGATGAAATTATTGTATGAAATGTGCTCTTGATGTTATTAAACAGTAGTTGAGTCTGCAAATTATACGATATGTCACTATCATTCGCAAGTTTTATAATTGCTAACAAGTATTCATTTCATAGACGTATACCTGTTCCAGTTCCTTGTTGGAACTGGACATATTCAAGTTTGGATATCTTCTTTGAACAAATTTGTGGCCTAATGCAAAGCCAAACTTTTTCTGTACTGTAGCAGCACATTCTTCACTTTTTGGAATGGGCTTTGTCGTTCCATCCAGAGAACTTTTGAGTGTGTCAAGATGGCTCTGTAACTTACTCGAGGATACCATGGAAAGCATTCGAAATACCATTTGAAAATGCAAATAATTTGCAATCGCCTCCGGTTTCACCTCTGACAAAAACATTGAGATTCCAAAGAGATAATCCAGGTCGACAACAGCAACCCTTTCCATTCTGCTTATTTGAATATTTGTATTAATAAATAGCAGTTTAAGCAGCATTTTCAGATCCAGCTAAAGATTTAACAAAATACATGTGCATATCTTCAAGCGAATATCAGTAAAGATTTTTACTAGTTTAAAATATAAAGTAAATACTCATTATGTACCTCATTTTTATACAGAAATAAATTTTTATCCAGAATTTTTTGAAGCTTTTCCAGTGTCACATTTTTTACCACATTTTCCGTCAAGCCAAATAACTTTCTGCTATTTTTCCTCTCCGCTGCAGTTTCAAGCTCCGATTGTACTAAAAGAATGGTAAATGCCTCAATGTTTAATTTTGTTTCGTTGATATTTTCAACCCCTTTAAAATGAAGAAGTTCCCTGGAAACATTTACAATGAAGTCTTTGTAAATCAGCAAATCTTTTGGCACACCACTTCCCAGTTCTGCAGTCTTTTTGGCAAAACTATCATCATCAGATGATCCGCTGGGACGACTGATTATGATTGCGTTTTCGTTTTCATCTTTGCTTTGCAAAATTTTGAAATCCAAAATTTTGCTTGAGACAAAATGTCTGCGTAGCCCAGCTATTGATTTTAACATGTTAAATCTTGAACTGTCCCATTTGCCATGTTCGTATAGCATAGGCCACCCTCCGAATTTCTCTAAAATATTCAACATCCTTTGAACTGTTGTATCATCATCATTTTCACCAGCTTCTATACATTTTTTGAAATATTCTTTGGCTTGCACTAGTGCCTGTATGTCGGATGCAGGATTTATTGGCTCATTTAAAATATCTGAAATTAAGTATGCATCAGTTCAATTCATGACTTTAATTACAACTGTTTGTGTCAGTTGTTGCAACATATACCAATGACTGTATCGCTTGATTCCTTTTCTAATTTCCCAAGAGCGCTCCAATCAGACTTGTAGTCAGGTCGAACGTTTGAAATTTCCCAGTTTGCACATGCAAAATCATAAAAGTTGTCACAGGGATCAACGAACTCGTTTAGAAAACTGAGAATTTCCGTTGCTATTATTAAAAGAAAAACAATTTCTCTGAAATTCGCCATGTAAAAGGGGCATAGTACCCAATGGGTACTACCCATGTTCTAAAAACATTACCAGTTTCATTGCAGACGCTGCCACTACATGTTACATTCAGTTCCGTTAAGGGATCCCATAACTTGTCACTGAAGTTGGTTGCAAAAAGAAATGCCAAATGATCCAAATTGGAGGATGATTCATTGGATAAGACTACCTTATCATCATTATCCACAACAAAGTTAAACCTTATTGGGGTACTACTCGTACTGTTTGAAATTCTGACTATTGCGACAATTACTACAACTCCTATTCCTATAATTATACGGTAACAGGCCGTATCTTCCCACCATGGTTTGGAAGCAATGGCTGGGGGGCGACTGAAAAAATAAGTTTAAGATATAAATATTTGGTTACAATAGATCAAGAAAAAATACTTGATTTAGTTTAAACTTTTAATTAATTAAGTCGCACTTTTTTACCTTTCATTTTCTCTTTGGTGAGGCTGATTTTCCATTTCATTCGTTTGTCTATGGTACGGTAAGCTTGTTATCATGCTGTTAAACCGCTTGCTTTCTGGGGAAAATTAGCAAATGCTGCATTGTTTTTCTTTGGGCAAAGTAAAATAAATTCCGCGTGCAAAGTATTGAAAAGAACTTGTTTTTAAAACTGATTACTTTAAAATGAAATCAGGGTTTTTTTGTTCAAAAAGTTGAAAAGCTTGGTTGTAAATCCATCGCCGTGTAAGGAATTGTCTGGCTAGGATTTTCCTTTTATGCTCAAAAAAGTATCTGCGCACGCACTGACGTATGGCAAAAGTTATTACGAAACTTGACTCGCAAAATTATTTCCTGGATTTTGATTGTCAAAGAAAACAGTGTTACGGAAATGCAACGCATATGTATAGCAATAAAAACAAAAAATTCCAACCGCAGCGCATCATGAAAACTTAAGTTGAACGTTTATGCGAATACAAACATTTTCGGTAAACCAAATCAAATGAAAGATTTCTTGAAAAAGTAAACCAATTGGCAATGTAAGCATTCCTTTACTTAACCACAGTATAGCTATCGAATTAAATACAATTCGCTGCAGATCGACTCAGATTAGAGTGAAATAAAGTTTTCCGCCTTGTGTCATATGAATTTTTGCGTTTGGTCATATTTTCAATAAAAGTGTGTTATTAAAATACGTCATAAACATTTAAGATGACATTACGACGAAATAATTTCTGTTCAATTCTTTCTTTGGTCAAAATTAATATATTTTGCACATAAATTTACTTAATTCAAATACAGGACAATACACATATATAAAGTGGTATGCTGATACAATAATTATTTTAGTTTAGTAATGATAAGGCATAGCTACATAAAAAGCATTTAAACTGCGTAATACATAATTTCAACCATTCATTTATAACTTTAGTCCTGTTATCCTGCTTCGTTTTGCACCAAAATAGTAATGTGTAGGTAAACATTATTATGGAGCACGAATGAAAAACAATGTTCATTTACATTTTGACATCTTATATTTATTTTATTCTATAAAATGTAGGCAGTAGGCGCCTTTCAGCTTCTGAAAAATATGGCTGAATCGAACTCCACTTTGCAATTGAATTTTAAAACAATTTACATCTCCTGGGCTTCTTTGTTTGTCCTGGATTCATTTTTGAACCGATAGAACATTTCCACGCCTGTGCAAATTCTCTTTGAGTTCTGGAGGGTCCCCAAAACTCGAAATCTGGCTGGGCTGTGCTCATCGCCACTCAGAGAGCTTTGCATGCTTTGCAAAGTGCTTGACTTGCACCAGTTCTTTAAAACAAATATGTATAAAAATAATTTATTGATTTATGCACATGGGTAATCTAACTTTACAATTCATAACCGACCTGTGCAAATCCAATGTAGAATCAACTGCTCATCAGTGTACTTTTCCAAACCTTCCATTTTTACTACTGGGCCCAAAGAGGAGTCCTTTTTGAATGCGTTATACGCTGCCAAAATACCAGCATTATCAGAAATATTTTCCTCCAAGGTTGCCACGCCATCCAGAGTCGAATTTTCATCATTCAGTTCTTCAAATGTAAAATTACTATAGTAGTCAATCAAACATGTGGACAGTTTCGTTTTCTTTCCGTTTTTGTCCGTTGTCCAACCTGTAGAATTTCAGTAAGGATAACAAGTTAAATGTTTATACAAAATATAAATATACATACATATATTTCAGTACACCATCGTTTACCGTCACTATCTCCAACCATCCCATGAGTAAGCTCGTGGCCCAAAATACTTCCCAATTTTCCATAAATAAGAGATCTAAAAGATCATAAAACTTGTCATTTCAAGAAACGTAAATGTCAGCGTAGAAATTTCTAAATATTAAAAAAATTCACATTGTAATGAAAAGAAAACTTTTTGATCTCACTTTGGCAAATTCAAATTAAAAAACGGTGCCTTTAAAATTCCCAATGGCACATCTGAAAAGTAATTAAAGTGAATATAGCAAAAGTTTTTCAAATTTATAACGTAAGTTTAATACACACTTACACACTGTAAGATATACGATTATATGGTCCAACAGTTCCAACAAAACGTGTCCACTGACTACAAAGGATGGCAAAAAATAATAATTTATCATGTTTGTATAGTACGGTTACTTGAAAAATACATAGTAGATAAGCATATTCATTTGCTTCAATTACCATGGATCAGAATCTGCTCGTTCGCGTAATGCCTTCAGTCTCTTGATTACCATCCAATTATTGATGGCCATGGTCTGCTCTAAGAAACTGGAATCCTTTAAGTGTAGCTTTTAAAATAGTAATTGAAAGTGTTCATTTTTTGTTAAATTTCAAGTGCCTATAAGGCTATTGTAAACAATTGGAAAAAATAAAAACTCACCCCAGCGTATTCCATTTGCACCTTGTTCCTTTGATATATCCAAGTTGGAGCTCCCGGACAAAAATCAGTAACGGTAAGAATCAGTTTTAATTTTTCCCTGTCTATGTAATCAATTTGCGATGAGGAAGTTACCATACTTTTAAGAGAGAGTTTAATGTTATTGAACAGTTGCTCAACCTGCAAATGAAACGAGTTGCGGTTAATGGAGTAACATCCTCTATCATACTTGCTATATCAAAAAAACTTTTACTTCTCACCTGCTCAAAGTCTTTGTTGGAAGTAGACGTGTATATATTTGGATACTTCCTAAATACGTATTTTTGGCCTAGTGCGTATGCAAACTTTTTCTGAACCGCGGCTGCACAAACCTGACTTATTGGAGTTTTCTGTGCAGTCCCCAACAGAGAGTCTTTTAAAGTGTCTAGGTAGCCTTGTAACTTGCTCGAAGGAATCATGGGGATCATTTTGTAAACCATTTGAAAATGCAGATAGTTTGCAATTGCCACTGGTTTAATTTCTGACAAAAACCTTGATACTCCCAACAAATAGTCCAGGTTGCCAATGAGCAGTTTTTCTGACCTGCTAATGTATACATTGGTATCAGCAAACATAAATGTTAGCAGTTTTCTTAAATCCAGCTGCAAGGTTTTTAAAACAAGTATTTTTAATAAAAATTTTAAAATTAACTGTCCATGATAAGGTAGCGGAAGATATTTTCCATCTTACTTCATTTTTGTAGTAAATCAAATTCCTTTCCATTAATATTTGTAATTTATCCAATGTTATCTTTGCCACGTTTTCGGCGTAGCCTGATATGCGTCTGATATTTTGTTTTTCGTCAGCAGTATGCAGCTGCGCTTGTACCCACAGGATAGTGAATGCTTGCATTTCTAATTTAGTCTCATTAACGTTTGTTACCCCTTTGAAATGGAGTAGTTCCCTGGAAATGTTCACTATAAAGTCCTTATATGTCATCAAATCTTTTAAGGCCCCTGTCAGTTCTGTGGGTACTGTGACAAAACTTTCATCTTCTGAAGAGGAGGCGGTGGGTCGACGTAAAATAATTGTGTTCCTAGATATATCCATGTCACTACCCTGGAAAATTTTTACATCCAAAATGTTACTGGAATAAAATTCCCTTCGCAGGCCAGCCACTGATTTTAGCAGGCTAAACTTTGAACTGTCCCAGTGCTCTTCCTCTTCGTATAATATGGGCCACCCTCCATACTTTTCTAAAGTATCCAACATTAGCTGGATTGTTCTGTTGTCTTGACCAAACTCATTGGCGTACTGGTCGACATTCATGCAATTCTTAAAGTACTTCTTGGCTTGTACAAGTGCCTGGATGTCGTTTGCTTTGTTTACTGGCTCATTGAGAATTTCTAAATTGGTTAAAAAAAGTAGTACGTATTTTTTTAGATACGTTTAAAAACTTTGTTACTGAAAGAAATAAAATGGTTTTAATATAATTTTTTTTACCAATGACCATATCTACTGATTCCATTTCCAGCTTACTAAAAGCACTCCAGTCAGACAGGTACTCTGGCCGAGGATTTTTATTTTGCCAGCCTTGACAGGCAAACTTGTGAAAGTCCTCACACGGATCAACCGAAGCATTTAAGTAGCTAATAATTTCCTTTGCTGCCAATAAAACATTTGGGATTTACAAAAAAAACTTGCAGTTGAAACGATAATCAGCACTTTCATAGCTAAAGTTCTCACCAGATTCTTTGCAAACGACTCCTTTACACCCTGCTTTCAATTCTGCAGAAGAGCTGGAGTCTAAAAAGCTTGAACCATAATTGTTGCTATATGGTCTACCGAAAGTGTCATAGTTTGATGATGAAGAAGATGATCCACTGGAAGGTGAATAATATTGCGTTGTTGTGCTCCTGCTTTTGCTTCCTCCAGTTGAACATGTAATAATAATGACACCTATTACGCATATAATCCACCAAATTACACGCCAGCAAGCTACAGCTTCCGAGCAGGATCTGGTCAAATAAACAAATTCCGAAGAGATGTTTTCATATTTACAATATGCTTTTTAAATCAAAGGAACAACAGTAAATAATTTACATTTCCTCTTGCTGTCGCTGTACCACCATAACTTGCACAGGCGTTGTTTTGTTTGCAACGTTTCCTCCAACCTCATCTTCGTCGTCACTATCCTCCTCATTGATTATGCGTTGTTGTTCAACCAAACTTGATTGAGTGCGGTCATTAGTGTGTGTTGTCATGGTAATAATAATATTGATGTTTAACTGTAAGTTGTTATGACTTGTTATCGATAAATTTTATGAGGATCAGAATATCAAGTTATGAAAGCAGCTTAATGAAAATTTGTTTCTACTGCTAGTGAAAATCGCGGTGAAAATAGATAGCAAAAAATATTTCTCATGTGACTTTATCACACGGTCAAGAACAACTAGGTGTTGGAATTCACTTGAAATAAAGTTTTGGGCAATATGATATCTGATCAAGACTGAAATAACCAGCAGCAGAAAAAAGTAATATCTTGTTCTTTTTGTTTATGCTGTTTATTCAAGTATAATAAGTTTACGTAACCACCAAGAATGAGATTATTGTTACATGCGAATAATTGTGAATAATAACAAGTGAATGCGTCCAACTTAATATCAGTTTAGAGACAATTCAGTTGATCAATATAAACTTGACTTTTTTCTCCTTTGGCAAAGTGTGCAATTTTTTTATCTGCCGATTGAAGATGCATGTTTGCAACAGTAAAAGGCAATCTGTAGTTTTAGCTTTTAGCTTCATAGAATTCATTATCCATTTTATTACTTTTTTCTAGCAAAATGCAGTCAGCTTCTCTGTTAAATACTTTTAGTAGGATTACTTAGCCATGAGTCATTACACATTACATGATTTTCTGCTTTCCTGGAAAAACTAATATACATTACTCATGTATAATTTATTATGACTTGCTTGTATATCCAATAAAACTGATAAATGCATGTGAAAATACCTACTGCCTTTGCGGATCTCATGAAAGTATCTAGATATCTGCTAATCTTCAAAAGAAAGGAATGCGCGCTAGTATGGATATATTTATAGATGGTCATATTATCTATAACGCGCATTTAGCCAGAAGATAATTGTCAGTCCTGTGTAGTGTCGGATGATGAGGCATAAACATTTTTTATGAAGGAAAATTTTACAGGTTTGTATCTGCATGTCGTCAATCTGTCTTTTGTTTAGGCTAAGCATTTTTTTTTATCCCGAGTCAGCCCTAAAAAGGAGACTCGACAAAATATTTCGGAATGAAGCAAACCTTGCATTTTTGCACATAGTATTTTTCTCGTGTTTGCCATTTGTTGAATGTACAGCTTATTCTATTCTGTGTAGTCTATGAGCCATGAACTTTGCATGCTGCAGACAAAAGACCGTTTTTTCTCTCCATTCTCTGCATAGCGGGACAGCGCGTAGAACAGAATTGGGATATCAGTATTTCAAGGTTCTACTCTTCGCACTCGGTGCTTTCACTGTAATTAAAATAAAAGCCAAAATAGTATCAATTTTTATCATGCCTTCCAATGAATTATTTTTAAGATTCATAAATTTTATTCAAGCCTATTTTTTATTTACTTGGAATTTCAGTTCATAGCAGCTTGATTTTGAAAAATGTGTGTTATTAATAATGTATTCAAAAATTCTACCAATAAACTTAATTTGATGGTTCTTAAATATTTCGAAAACGTAAAAATCTCTTGTTTCTACACGATAGTATTTACTGGTTTTTATTGCCCCTCAAAACTAATTACCTAATTGTTTGTTGTCTGTATTCAAAACAGTTGTTTTAAGCATTTGCTGTCTATTTTTACCAAAATTGGGGCAGAATATACAAAGTGGCACTTCCATTGTTTACCCAATCGTATTTTTATAGCTGTGGCTTCTGTGGATCTGGTGAAAGTCATTAGTCTTTCCATCTTGCCTGCGTGTTACGTCAGCAGAGAGGAGTGTAACACTCTGTTGTATATTCCGTAATATGTTCACTCTGTAAATATAGGTATGATAATAGGCAGAGTCACTAAATTTATTGCTAGTTGCTGACATAAATAAATAAATAAAAACATTATTTAAGTTTTACACAATGTTTATCTTAGAATACTCACCCGAAAAGAATTTTAGCAAACACATACAGTCATCATACAGCTCAAAATTGGTTTTGTAGCATTAACTGCGCAGGATTATTGTGATTTATTAAAGTGCGGCGAATGCACTTTTGCACATTTATGCGAATTCAGTGTCTGTCTGACAATGACAATAGCAATTATATTTTTCGCCATGTCGATTACTGATTAACCATAACCATGAAATTGCCAGTAGTATTTGCACCTTATCGAAATATTCGGTTTATTATTTTAACAAGATGCCGCCAGCTCGCTCCTTATAGCTGACAAAACGTTCTTCACAGCACAGCTCATCATGAAAATAATGCATCATTACCTTGACTTATCTAGATTAGCCAATGACAAATTGGCGTCTTTTTAGATGAGCTTTTGTTCCGCCAATCCTACTTGATGTCTTATCATTTAGCAGGCACAAAATGAGAATCGGCGTTTAATCAAACTGCAATGCGAATTTGGAAAACTTTCAGCATATGACAAAAATTACATGAAAAGTAAAATATTGTCATTTGACCATTTTGTGGAGTGGGCGTACTTAATACATTAAACATCTTGTCTGGTCGCTTTAACCTACAACATTTTTAGTACGTTTAAGTTTTGAAATTAATATAAATATGAAATGGGAAATGCAATTACAATCCAGCTTCAAACTCTACTGCTTTAAAACAATATTCAACAGCAGCGCGTGTGTAGATTCAACCCCTTCATGCATCTACTGTGTTTTGCTATAATAAAAAAGGTAACGAATCCATGAATTCATTGTTTTAAATAATTGCGTGTCTCGGTCATCTTAGTTGATAGCTGCAAAACTGACAGGATTTAATTGACTAAACGTGTTTGATCGAAACCAAGTTTGTTGTTGCATATCGATTTAGCATTTCATTTATAACGTACAAATAGGTACAGGTATTCGCATTTTTGCTGATTGTTGAGTACGGACATCATCTATGAGTTGGGTAATTAAGTGTGAAACTCTTAAATCAAAATAATTGATCACAGACAACGAAAAAGCTTAATAATTATGGGATGCTATAGATATTAATAGGGGCTTTGAAAATCCAAATATATAGTAGTTTGCGTGCATTATGGCCATAAAATAGCCTTCAATTTACAGAGACTACTAGACCCTACCTACAACCACCAACCAATCACTGCATCTGTCTGAAAAAATATTTAAAATATTTCTATTTAAGAGAAAAGCTGAGACAGACATTAATTTTAGTTTTCTTTCGCACTCAAAGCATCCTTCATCAAAAATGCTTAAAATGTTTAATCTTCTACCTTCGGTCTCATTAGTTGTGGCAACTTTACTTGTCATCACCGGAACTGCTATTGTGCTTGTATCAGGGAAAGAGGAGCTGACTGATAAGCAAAAAAATGCTTTAAAAACTGTGGGTTATAACTAAAATTGTAGAATATTTTTACACCTGTCTTGTGTCATACTTACTTTTACGCATTTTGGTTTCACTAAATCCTACTTTAACACCAACAGATTAAAACTCGTGTGCTGGACAAGTTGCCGCATGACTACATGAAGGAGGATATATATTTGACTCGTTTTCTACGGGGTAAAAAACATTGAATTTATTAAGTAACAGACAAATTTACGCATGAATTTTTTTTGTTTTCCAGCCAAATTTTTTGATGTTGAACAAGCTGAAAAGTTACTTCTTGATGTAAGATGTCCGGTTATTTTTAATATCAATAGCATAATGTTTAAAAGACATTTAAAAGACTAACAAACATAAAATTTGAAATGTGGAATGACAACTATAATGTTTAATAGAATGTAAAATGGAGGGAAGAAAACAAAATGGACACAATTCACCTGGAAAACTTTGATGATATTGAATCACAGGGCTACAAAACCTATTTTGAAAGTGTTGATCGGGAAGGTAAAAGAGAGGAAAGGTTAGACGTAACACATTTTTTTAGATGAAAAAATCAATGTAATTTAATTATATTTTTAGGAAAGCCAATAATTACTGCAAGCATTGTAGATTGGGACCTTCGAAAAGCGGCTACCACTGGCCTACAAAAGCGCCTGGAGAGATACAGTGATAGGAATTTTGAAATTGGAGCTCGTAAAGTTCGGGAAATTCGTGCTGGCGGAAAAGCAAATGTTACACAATGGGATTTTATAGTAAACATGGATACATACAATAAAATTCAGCATGGATGTGTTGAATGCATTCCAATGTATGTTTACATACTAAAATCCTTTGAGTAAGTAAAAAATGGCAAAAAAAAACATTTCAGACCATTGGTAATTAGGAAAGTATTCAGTTTAAAAAAACGTTTTTCTAATTTTATCTGTAAGGGAACACTACCCAGAACAAGCTGATCTTATGATCCTATTTAATAGTAAGTAATTGATTTTTATTTATTTAAAAAAACCACGGTTGTATTGTTTATTAGCGTTAGTTCTTCATTAAGAGTTTCAACTGAATTTATTTTAGCCCCTCAAATCTTTGGAGAAGTCCTAAACATAATGCGTCCTTTCATGAGTCCTATTACCAATGCAGCGCTCAAGATTTTAGATCACGACAAGGCAAAGTGGGAAGCAGAACTAGAGAAATACGTGGAGAAATCGGAATTACCACCAGAATTCGGGTATGCAGCTTTTAAAATGGGTTCATGACACGTTGNGTGAAACCTGAATAATTAACATGCAGTTTTCAGACATTAGTCAGAAGTGTAAATGCTTACAAACAATGGAAAGCAATTATTTGATTTCATGCTCTGGTTGTTTTAAACTTTACTCGTGAATAATGGATCAAAATATCTGTAAAAAATATATGCCTATGCAACTCAACAATGGATTGAATAAATAATATTTTGGCAACACAACCAAATTGCTAACTTTGTTTCGTAGCAAATAACTTACTGTTCTCCAATTAATGATATAATACAATGAGCAAAATCAGTTGCTATGCAATAATTAATGGGAACTACACATGCCAAATGCTGACGTGTTATATTCAAATTCAAAAAATAAATTATCATTTAAACATTGTTCATGTTTTACTTTAAAAAGTCGGGAAAAATGCACACAATTATTTTATTTCTTGAGGGCGAAAATTTAATCAACTCTACCTTATCAATGTTATTTGCTTACCTACCTTAAACAACCCCAAAGATGTTTGTGATTACTAAATACATCTAGTAGCAACGGTTGATTTTTAGAATTTTAAAATTTGCCATTGGTAACATGAAACGTAAATGATAAGGATATTGGAAATTGTATAGTAACCCCAACATGATATTGTCAGTGTTAAATCCTACTTACTTTAAGTAATAATAGGCTTGATTTCTTTGTTTCTTTCTTTGCTTGATATTTTTTAGTAATTGGTAAAAAAGTCCGAGAGGTTGGTGGTTCCACTGGAAATCTAGTTGTATTGTTGAATCAACCTTCATAGCAATTTTTCTTTTGATAAAAGAGGCAATGGCTATGATCTACTGAAGTGAAAGCGCTTGTAAACATAATGGTATTTTTGGTAATCCCTGCCTGAGTCAGCAAACCATATTTGCTTAGTG
>JAANSP010001462.1:0-15311 GCA_036850745.1 Homidia socia | reverse complement strand
CCTACTACCTTTTTTGGTGTATGACATGGTTCAATGATAATATTTTCCTTCTTTTTTCCTGCTCTGTAAGTGTAAACTAATTCATCTTTACACACTCTACTTTTTCTCTATAATAGCGCTGCAACCCTGCAGTCACTTTGTGACCTTTTCCTTATCATGAGAGCATTTCTACTGCTACTTTTTCTGTGTAGTGTAGTATACACATATTATTATATCATGCCTATTTTGAAAAATGAGAATATGAAAAAATAATAGACCATGTAATAATAAGGTGATGGAAGCAAAAGATAACTCAAGGAGAGAGTTTATTCTCATTTTTGCCTTCTTTTCACTGACTACCCTTTTTCCAGAGCGCCGTGAAAGTCACTTGCAGCAGTATCTCTCCACTTTTATATTATCACTACCGAGGTGTTCATATGTACGACGAGAGTAGCGCATTTCTCGATTCCTCACTGCATTCATTATGATTATCATGGAAATGATCAACACGGCTTCACATTTCGTCCTGCTTGGATAGGTAAAAAATCTGGTAAAATGTATCAGTCAGGTCAGTCGCCGCATGCTTTTTATATACTTGGTAAATTACCTATAGCTATATACACATATCATTTACACAAAGCGCAAAGAAAAATGGTGTCTTGTGCCTTTTCACCTCTTTGTGTCTACTATACTGACTTCCTTTCCCGTTTCGCTAAAATGTTACGCAATGTACAGCGCCACTACATAAGATTGTAAAGTTTATACAGAATGTTTAAACGTATTCTCAATAACGTGTACCTACTTTATATTTTGCTTTTACCCCATAAAAATAAGGAATGTTGAGTCAGGTTTGTTGGAAAGACAGAAAATGTTGAAAAAAATCGGCGAATTTATTCCTTCTCGTTTTCTTATTCTACTTTTTCATCTGCTTTCGCAAGCTTTTCTTTCCTTTGCTTCCTTTTCTATATTGTTCGCTGGCAATACAAGTTCCCAAGTTTCCTCTGTGATGATATACTTGCCTTATTTTTCCACCTTGAAGAAAGAAAACGATTGCATTGCATTACATCATCAGAGAAGAGATAGGAGACACATAGTGGGAGTGAGGACCTGTCTCTTTTCCTGTGCCCTGCATACGTATAGAAAAACATGGGTACCCACCACACTAACTTTGCCATCTTTTCATTCAAAACTTAACTTCCTTCTTGTTCGTCCTTGTCATCATAAGAAAAAGGGAAAAGGATGATCACCTTTTTCCGTTGTTGGCAAGAAGGAGAAACAGCAGCAAAAAGAGCGGCTCAGTCAGTAGTCTACCGTGGAAAATTTTCACAATTCTTTTCTCTGCTTACACAAACTGTATGCGTATTTGCGTTCCCTCTCTTTCTTTCTTCCTCTCGTCTACATAAAGTATGCTTTTTACTAGTGCGCCTATTAAATATCTGTCTAATAATATCCACCAAGCAAAAATGACTTGAAAGTTTTTTGTCAACGTGAGAAGAAATTGGGTTGTAACGATGAAAGTTTCTTTTTCAGGATATGTTTTTACTATGAAAAATACGTACTTTTCTTTTATATGTTTAATATGTTGCGGGACTACAGTCAGTTGAGTATTTTTGGTGAATTTCTCTACACATTCCACACACGAGTTTGAAGAAAAGAGTTGTAAGTTCACTGCCTTTTGATATTAAATGGAGCAATATTAAAGAAGACAGTGTATTCCGTTATATGGTCATCATCATCACAGTCATGTCACATCACATCTCTTCATGCTCGAAAGCACCTAGCTCGTGCTATTTGCGCTGAACGTCTCCATTCATTCGTTTTCCTGAATGGAAAGAAAACTAGCAGGTACTTTCACTATCGTCATTTATTACGACAAAGCCATTTTGCCTTTCTCTAATATCCAGCATTGAAAAGAAGAGGCGCGGTGCTAAAGTAAAAACATTTTGGGATGATGACACTCCCATCATCGACCCGTCCGGATTGGTTTTATGCAGCAACGAATTAGTAATAATAATAAAATAATAAAGAAAAAAGTCGTAGTCTTTGGGTTGATGGGAAAGTTGTATGAATATACATTTCACGTGTCAGAGGCAGCTTTGAATGTGCTTCAATTGCATTGTTTTTATCAAATTACAATTATTCTGTAATGTGACATTTACATGAACATTTACAAAAAACTTTGGTATATAATATCAAATATTATAATATAATATAATTTCTGCTACTTGTACTTGTATTGTAGTTTATAGGATTTTGAATAGAGGTGATATTTGGTGGTATTTGTTGTTCAAGTAGAGGTATGAATGGCGTGGAAAAAGGAATTAATTATGAATTCGTGCTTGTCTGTACTCCTTTGTCATCTTCACAAGTCTAAAGATGATAACAATATGACTCTTACTGCTTGTTGAAAAGTAGTACGGATTCCATTTGATTTCTTGGAAAGAGCTTGTTTGTCTCCTACGGATAAGATTTAAAGCAGCATGGCGGTTTGGTCCTAGTCAATGTAAGAAATGAGATGAATGAATGTTTGCTTTGTTTGCGGTTGTGCTACATATAACGTACTACAACAGCAGCAAATACAAAAACAATGTTTGGATTTAAAGGAAGAAAACAAAAAGAGAATGAATCCCACATTATGAAAAGGTAATGCATGTGCATAAAACATGTTTAAAATGAGAGGCTACTTGACACAGATTCAGTGATTCTGATAATGATAGCGGAACGTGGGTCTTGATAGTGATAAGTTATTGTTGTGCAGAAAGTTGTCAGCAAATACGTCGCCGGTCCTTTTTGGTTTTGTTACGAAAGTGTGTGTATACAAATTATTATTATATAGCTTTGTAGTAAATTGTACAAAAGAATAGCATCATAATATACTTACGACACAAAGTGGAAACCACAAAAGTTGGACAAATTAAACAAAACCTACTTTCATCTCTTGTTGTGTCCCATTCCTATGTATAGATTATTTTAATTCTCTTTCACTGCTTCTCGTGCAGCCTTATAAAAGGAATTGTTTTGTATTATAATGTTGTGCCCAAAAACAGTTTCATCATCATTCTCACCGTAATAATAATGTTCACTCTTGCACACTCCATAAAACAAGTATGTGTAAAATGATAAAGAACTGCTGAACGATACCCACTGACTGGTGAGTTGGTACAGTTAAACATTTTCCACGTCTTTGTACTCAATAATAATAATAATACTCTATAACATTGCAAAATGTAATTATGAAATATTATAGAATAAATGGTAGGCCGGCACAGGACAGAACGAAGGATAACGATTTTGGTAGCAGTGGGACAGCAGCGGTGGCGGCAGCAGCAGCGCACAAAATGTATGCGGGTGCCAAAAGCATAAACTTGGCAACAAGCACAAAGACAGTGAATCATGGACAAATGTTATGAGAGGATGTTGTTATTTCGTAGTTTTCCAACGTCATAATATTGCAGTACTCTATTTTTTATGCTACTGTTATTCCCTCTTTCACACGCGTGTATGTGCACACTAAATACATACATCTGTTAGCACGTTTTTTGCCTTACTCTCTGGAACAAAATGTGCATGACTACTGGTTCATACCCTATCATTTTACACATTGCTTTTGCTGTTAACAGCAGTAGCGCATTGATTGAACCGGCAAATGTTGCAACCCCCATATATGGAAATAAACTAAATCTGTGTAATGGCTCCTCTCATGTACTGTCCCAGATTAAATAGAACCACTCGGTACTCCATTCCGCTAGCTCTTGTTTTCCACTGTGTCAATTCACCAGTGGATTGCGTGTGTATTTTGAAGGAGCGTGAAATAAAAAAGAGGTGAAAAAGCGTCCTGTAACTGCAATTTTCTCGGAACATTTTATGGATAAAAATCCATTTCAAGTGTGCTACCGCTTGCTATATGCTATTCAGGCAAAGTGAAAAAGTTGCTACTTTTTCTCTATCAGTGGAGTACCATTTCATTTCAAGGATTACAACAATGTAATACTTGTAGGAGTAGTAGTATAGGAGTCTTATAATAGGACAAACGTACATTTCGAAATAACACGTTCGAGAGAAAAATGCAAAGTACCGTGCTGGCAATGGCATTCACCAAAAATTCCACCTATCTTTCCATCTTTCTGTCCCACACAAAATATGTAGTAGTGTGGGTAAAATGGAAGTGTGCACTACTGCATAAAAACTATATAAAAAACGACTCCACCAGTAGTAGGCGACACACGAAAGAACAAGCAAGTAAAAAATTTAGTCAGTGTAAATTTCTTTTTATTTGTATGGTGATGATGAAGGCACAACGCGTTTATGCACCAACGCGTGCGCCCGTGTGTAAAACACGTTAAAATCGTCAAGAGTTTCATTGAAATGGGAGATGCAGCAGAAAAAAGGATTCTACACGCTTTGAATAGTTATCAGCGCTTAAAAAGAATCTTCCCTCTTGATAACACAATTCAATCGCCCATCTACTGCCATATTCTTGGTGATGTTGTTTTCTCATTCCGATCGTGTTCATGGGACTGTAAGATAATAGGTAGCTGCATAATAAAAATGTATGCATTTTTTACTCGGAAGAATGCACACACCTACATTTAACTATCTATTCATTCAGACTGCTCAGCGGAAATTATACCAACGTTTGGTATAATATGAAGCACTTAATTTTCCATATTGCCTTTTACACAATAGGCACTAGAACTGCTATCATGTAGTTCCACCTCTTTGAATGTGCTATTCCCACATGAAAAATGCTATTCAATTAAATTGAAAATGTTTTCTTCTCAAGAGCATTGAAATAGGAATTTAATGAAACAAGTGCACAGTTGTGACTTTCAACTTTTTCTACCTTAAATGCCGTATTTTTTAGTTAGTAGATGAGGGCTGTGTTTTGGAGAGCAGAGTAAAGAGAGAGAGAAAAAACATGATATAACTTTCAACAACACGTCTTTGAATTACTTAACTTAAATAGCATAACTATCAGTCTGACTTTTAGAGCAAGGGCACACATAAAAGCTTTTTTATTTTTTTTAACTTCTGGAAGCTCATCCCAATTGCAATTCATTTCAAGTTTAAATTTTTTTGTCTTTCACAAGAGATCTACCCTTTTGCTGGAAGGTGGGATGATATGGGAAAGTTTAAAAATTACTGCCGTTTCCCCAGCTTCTAATGTGTATTCTTAAGGTAATTTCTGGCCTCCTATGAGTCCCATCATCAAACTTTCTCCAAGCACCGTTAGCACATCACAAAAGACAATGGCTTGGCGATGACAAAAAGGACGACAAGAAGGAGGATGATATCCACACTCCCTAAACCTGTTTTACGGGAAAATTGTTTGATTGCGTCACAAATACTTTTTGCCTCTCTTGTCCTACATATTGCTGCAGCGTTTTTCTTTTCTTCTCGAAACAAGGGACTGTATTCAACGTTAAGATGAGCAAGACATTGAACAAAAAACCTTTTTCTACTACAACAAAGTATTAGCTTTCGGAAACAAGAGAGAATTTCTCTGGAATGAGCCCTTTTACAAGTTTCTTTACTGTTACTGAGGCATGTAATCGTTTTCATGTGGCTGTGTAAAAAGGCAATCTAATGTTTTGTTATATTATGGCCAATAGGTAAGTACATGTACGTGATATTTTTTGAGAAAGGTAAATACACGCAAGTTGAGAAGAAGGAGAAGAAGAAGTGTACAACTTTTACTCTTTCCTTCTTTTCTCCTTCTTTCAGGTCCTCGTAAGGGAAGGGCGCCTATTTTAAGTAACAATCATCAATTTTGGGGTACATACATACTTACCTTGATGATGGTATATAAAAAACTACCCTAAAAGTTCTTGATTGATCTCTAACATGCTTGTTACTGTGGCTGTACGAAGTATACAATGCAGTTTATATGGAGCAGTGTAGAGAAAGAAGCGACTTGTAATGATTGCTGTTCTGGCAATAAGTTTTTTTCTTACTTTTCTTTAGTGATTGCAGCAAGTGAAAAATGGCGTGCATCCCAAAACGGTAACTGTGGATGAAACGACTGCTGCTATGTAGCAGTTTACCATAAAAAATGAAAGCAAAACTGACGTTTTGTTGGTACATGGTTGATAGTAGTGACTGTGTAACGGTAGCAGTCAGTGGTTTGTTGGTTGGTGGTGCAAATGGTATTAATATTGGAAAACTTGTTTTCCTCTTTTGTGCAAGTGAATGGACGCTATGGAATGCATAAAGATAAAGAAAAGAGGAAGACAGAGACAGAACAGAAGGAGGCATATAAAAGGTTCAATAGTGAACTCGTTGAGCAAACGCTTACATCCTCTCGCAAAAGAGGCACGGCTACATTTTCGCCATCCTCTATATTAAATTTATTATTATTATTTGCTATGCTTTCACTCTCCATCATCATCAGTTTTTCATAAGCTTTTCGTGCATTCACCCGACATTATTCAACTTTACATGCACATTCAACATTCTTGATAGTTTATTGATACTGCTCTGCTGGTCTTTCTCCAGCTTCCTATTCAACAACAAAGTGTACTTATGGCAAAGCACTCCATTTTATCAGTATAACATTTTCCTTTTGAATGGAAAAGGAGAAGAAGAACAAGATGAGGAGGAGGAGAGGAGAAGGAAAAGAAGAATGAGTAGGTAAAGAATGTACAGCATATTGTACGTTCTTCCAGAGAGAAAGAGAACGATGTAATTTCCTCATTGCTTTTCTCTGTTCCTTTGCAACAACCCACAACGTCCTCCTCCACTTTTTCTTGCTTGCTTTTCTATTTCTTCCCTCCTCATTTTCCATTATTTCCCTTTTAGTTGTATTTCCACTCGTCTTCGTTTGCATAACTTTTCGTTTGAAAAACCATAAAGAATGTGGTAGTACAGCTATACGCTATACACACCAAAGAAACACGTATTATCACCTCATATTATGGTTTATTGTGAATGATATGCCTCTTTTTCATAATAAATATTCTGCATAATATAAAGTACTTTGTATTCAGTCAGTCTATATTATGAGATTCATATTTTTGAGAAAGTGTGCTGGCTTGATGATGAGCTACATACATGGAAGCTTATGTTTTTCTCTCTGCCTTCTTTTCACTTGAAGGATTTTCAAAATGTTGTGTCTTGCAAAATATGAGTATTGTAGGTAGTTATTTTCTTTTTGTGCTCATCATTGAGAAATGTTATGCTCTGCTATGCAATTATAATAACTTTACATATTATTACATTTAAGTAGCATTATGCCATGGGTGAGTTGGTAGCCAGGCTTTATCGTTATTGTACCAACTTATTTTAATAGCTGTGCTGCAAAGTAGGTAGGAAGCTTTCCTTACGGTCCAAGTACATTGGTAAATAAGCTTTAAAATACAATCATTGTTACCGGCAAGTTTTTACTATTATCATGCTTCATTTACTCGGAGAATTAAATTTTTCCTGGTAGCTTATTACTATCATTATTATATGGCTTTTATTTTATGTTGTGAGTTGAAATAAATGAACAAGATTAGATAAATAAGGAATGCAACAAAAGGTTTCAAAGGGATATCGCATTACAAATTATTATGACAAATTCATATAAATCTGCTATTTTATACATAGGCTGGTATTATGCATGTATGAGTTTAACCCAATCAACATTTAGTTTAAAGAAGACTTATTTTCTTTTCCCAGTTTGAAGATTGAATTCCTTCGTCTAGTCTACTATTATTGCATGTTTTGCTTTCATCTTGAAAATAATCTTTTTTCTTTCTTTTTGTAATTAATAAAGTTATGCTGAAAGCCAAGCGTAAATAAAATAAATAAAAAGATTGCATGTAGATATTCAATCAAATATCTTTTTCATGTATGCAAATATCCAAAGCAATTTACTCGGGATTTTATCCAAAGTCTACAAAGGCAAGCCAAATATTCATGAAAGGATCAGAGAGAACGAGTTAAAAAAAGTGACTGCAAACGACTTTCGCCCTAACAGAAAAAACGTGCGATTGCAATGTAATATAAATGTATCGGCTGTGTTGTGAATATTCGATAAGATACCATAACAAAGCAATAAACTAAAGGATTGCTACGATATAAGGCGACCAAATTAAAATGAGCCTGTAGATGCGGAATGATATGCAATAGAAAAACCATTTGCATTTTCGGATTCGCAAGACTCTAAATGACTTGTTATTGTCTTAAAGAGTTTCCTTGAGACCTATCACACTATTAAATTTTCTGGTGAAAAACCGTTTGCAAAACGAGTTATTTCCTGCTCTGCCGCAACTTTGCGGCTCATATTACCCCACGTGGTAGTTAACCCTTTCTTGATTTTAGGTGAGCTATATCACCTTGTGTACTACGCTTTACATAAACCCCAAAACCTTTCGATTCCATATGCTTGCACCCCATTTAGAGCATTTTTAAATTTTAGTGGAATTTGGCCGCCTTACCACAATGTTAATCTATCGCTAGTTAATTACGATTTTCGTGAAACCCTTTAGTTGTAATTCAATTTTCGCACCACAGAATTCTTGAGAAAGATTTTCTCATTAGAAAAACTTCAATTCGGAGACATTTTAAAGGTTTTAACGCACGTGAATTTTATCACAAATTATTAGGATTTTTCAAAAAAAATTTGGTACTCAGATGGTTCTTATGACTTTCTTTGTTGCTCTTTGGCCGAGGATATACGTTAGTCTAACTTTCTTTATGTCTCGTTTATACTTTAGAGTCTGAAGTTTAATGATGACTAAGGTTTCATGATTAATTTTGTGTATTCTGGCAACAGCAGCCACTCATATGAATGATATGTATTTGTAACTGATTCAAATGTTCCTTTTCATATACGACGTTGCCACTGGGGTCAGGTGACCTAGATTTTTTTGAAATCTTCCACACGGGGTCGGTAATATCGTCTGATGGTTCTGCATAAATTGTCTTTTGCATTGACATAGTTTTTAAAGTTTTTAAGGCTGTTGACCTTTCACCTATGAACTCTATTTTTGTAATAGGAAATAACTCAATTTGCAGACGCTTATTTGCCTGAAGATCTTTACGTGAAATAGATGGAAAATAAAATCAATCGGAGAATACCAAGTCAATTTGAGTCTTGGGAATCCGAATATGCAAATGATTTTCTTATCAAACGTCGTACCTTATCTACAGGCTCAATTGAAATCGGTCGCCTTATATCGTAGCAATGCTTTAGTTCAAAGTCGATACAGAGAGCATAGTGAGGAATAATGAATAATGATGCAAGAGGAGAAACGCTACTGAACTGTTGGTAGAGATTTACCGAGTGTTCGTTTTTTAACACAAGAAAAGGCAATCAAACTGATGCAAGCTCATTTATCAGAATGTGTGTAACTGCCGAGGAGCAATTTAAGCGATTGTACATCACATGGGAGTACTACATGTGCCATTATTCCTCCAAAAAGATCCATTTTTTCCTGACATGAGCACTGTGTGCGTAGTTCTGTATGGAAGGAAGGATATATACTTTTACACATGCAGTTAATTCAACTGGTATATTGCTGTCTGGTCGGCAGGATGCTCATTGAATCGGTTTTTGCCGTTTTTTTAGCTAGGGGTAAGCTCTATAAAACGAGGCAAACTAAAGTTCACTGGCCAAAAATAAATGAACCTGTGGTAGATCAAGCCAGCAAAAAGCCCATCCATACTGAAAGCAAATTAATTTTTTTTCAGTGTGTGAAGTTTTAACAAAACTATCTTATCATCCTCAGGAATATACACATTACAACAAATGTACCATGATAACTACCTATATGCTGGTAAAACATTGATGACAAAATTCTCTGTTGTTGCCTATTTATTTATTTATTTTTACAGTGCAAGTGTAAACAAACCAACCATGCTAGAATTCGCACATTCTTCTGAAAATTCTTTCTTGGATGAAGGCGTAGTATAGTTACTTGTTGTAAGACTAAGCAAAATATTTATTGATCAATAAGGAGAAAACTGTTTTAATGAAATCAGCTATTATGTACCAAGTTTTATGTGGAGGTTTTTCATGATCTTAAAGAGCGTGCATTTGACGCACAGTTAAATTATTTAGCTTTTTGACGCTTTTTTGGAAGTATCGTGAAATAAATCATAGTATACTCGTGAAAAAGTATGCTTAAATCCAGTGTCTGTTTGCATTTAGCCATATTAAAGGAATCTTTTATTTTGAATTTGGCGGGTATAGGGTTTGTAATTTTGTATTAAGCTACCCCAGACAATTAGTCAAGTGATTTTGTAGAAAAGAGAAAAAATGGAATATTTTTTCTGCCATATGTATATATATACGCACACACTCACAAAGAGAGAAAATTCAAGAGAGGAAGGGGAAGCTCGTAAAGAAAGCAAAAGCCTTTTTGTATAAAAATGCAAAAGTTGCAAACTAATTGCTTCCTACTCGCCTGTTGTTGTGTGATGTAGAATGATTAGGAGGGCAAATAGTGACTTTCTCTTTGCTTTTGCATTCCCATAAGAGCATTACCTAAACATTTGCCTGTAAGGAGAAGCAATAAGATTCTCTGCTTTTCTGCCGTTGCCTTTGTACCTACTCTTTCGAGTTTCGACATTAAGAGGAGACCTCGTGTTAAGCGTATAAATGAGTGAACACCAAGCCTCCACATTGCAAACAAGCGAGGAGATGAATACGATGAAAACTGAGATTTTTCCTAAAAATTATAGCAGTACTAAACTAACGCCACCGGTTACATAAAATGAAACAAGACGGGGGCATCCACCCCATCTTGCCAGACTGCCATAAGCCATTTAAAACTCCAACTCGAGGCACGAAAGCACAAGTTTGTGTCCGTCGTATTACCAATGTCTTAGTCGTTGAGTGTATACTTATTATACGTCTTAATGATGTTTTCTCCAGCACCACCATCTCGTTTTCTTACAAAAGATGTTAGCTTTGGCTCAGCACAAAACGTTTCTTTTTATAAATAGGGAGGGAGGAAAAAACGAAGAAAAAAAGCCTCGTAGGAAGATAATGAGAAAAAATGCAGTAATCTCTGGGGGCTATAATATCTACCCTATATTTTAATGGATTCTTTTAAAAGGGAGTTTTGATCCTTTAGTACTACTGCACTGCTGGCACTGCTGATGCTTTGTTCATATAAATTATTTTACAAGTCTTCCCTAAAAAGCTGACTTCATAAAAATCTAAGTCGACTTAATCTTTTTAGTAAAAAAAGACAAAATACTTCAAGCTGAAAATGGGAGGAACCATTACGCAATACATACTTCCTTTACAGCCTTCTGCTCTTATAAAATACTAGCACCAGAGGAAGTGCAGTAAAAGTGGTTATATTAGAAAACATGTAGCGGTTAGTAAAGACACTGTAGAACAACAAAGGTGGTGTTGTTTATGTTGTTACTTTTGTTGTTGTTGTTGTTGTTGTAATCATTGACTTTTGTCATTAAAGCAGTAAAAATATGGTCGATATTTCCCCAAAAAATGTCATTTCTTTATGGTATGCATATCTGACAACTACATATGCGTATAGAAGAAACAAAAAAATGTTTATCATAATCACCCATTGCATCATCTTTTATCACACGAGAAGGAGAAAAAAAGTTTTGAAAAACAGATATCGAAAGGAGTAGCTTTTCTTTTTTCTGCTGATGTCATTGCATGCAACAACTTGTCAACGACAACTAGTAAAATTCAATGACGGCATTTTCAAAAAGGGAGCATCATGGAGATGAAGATAACTGTGTGTGATGATGTATTATAAAACAACGTCAAGTATGAGAATAAGTTTTCAATTCAACTGTCAGCATCATCAAGATTACACGGTAGGGTTGCCTGCTCCCTTGTTCGTTTTCACTCTTGCTAAAACTGTGCTGCTCGCCATAAAACTCTGCTTGTTATCTTACAGATATAGTATAACAATGTTCAATATAAAATGCCCGAGTGGTTCGTTCAAAGAAAATCGTTATTCACTTTAGGAAAAAAGGATGATAATGTCGTGCGACGAAAGTGAAGCTGAGGATGATGGTGTGGGGTGTCTTTACTCCCACAGAGCAGAGTGCATAAGATATGATATTATAATAAAAATGCATGAAAATTATAGATACTTACGTTTTTAGGTATGTATATTTTGCGCCACTACTACAACTACTACTGCGCTTTATTGGTTGTTAGTATGGTGGTGGGCAGGAAGGAAGCAGCAGTCACTCACTAGAGAAGCAGCATCAGTATAGCGGCACGCAGCAGACGCTTCAATTGGCTTGCTGAAGACATTCAAAGCTTTCTTTTAGTTAGAGCTGTAAATTACATGTCATGCTGACAGTCAGTTTCAACACTTTCCTGTTTTACTAATACTCTGTCCCATGACACTTTCAAGTCAGTAGTGCTAGTCGGTTGACGGTGAGACCATTTCCCAGTATTGTCTGTATAATAATAAGGAAGAGGAAGAAGAAGAGGTTGATAGCATCGACAAGAAAATTTTCACCAATCTAAACTGAATTTGTATGTACCTTTTGTTCTATACAACATTGATCAATTCTCTTTCTTATCTCTGTGTGGAAAGTTTTCAGTAAAATGTATGCATAGAACAGAGGAAACTTTTGTCACAAATGGGAGAAGATTGTACTACAGAAATGCAGCGCAGCATTTATCTTCAAACTCTAATGCTATTATTAGTTTTAAAACTTTTGCTCATTTATAAGGTCATTGGATTACTCTGCCCTTTGTTCTAGAAGCAGCTAATAATAACGTCAAAGTTATGTGTGTGAGACTAGCAGTACAACAGCACTGAATGCCATCCATATGTGAGGATTCTATATGTCATTCAGTCACTTTGATGGATTTACGTAATGACAACTTTCACTGACAATGAGTTTTAATACCAAGACTAGATCAACATGGAATACGATACGAACATCAGAACGCTGCTGCTGATGATGATGCTAAAGCAGTGTAGTTGTTTATTCCACAGAGCTCAGCAAACTTTTACCGGTTTTTGAATGCTACGCAAGGGTTCATTGTTCCATTATCCTCTTTCCCACGATTTTCACAAGTCCAGGCAGCAGCAGAGCGGTGGAAGCAAAACGTAGTGGTAATCTGCCTTTGTCACCACTGACACTGCTCTGCTCCTTCTGTTTTGTGCGTCTCTCTCTCTCTCTGGTATATGCCAAATGTGAAGCTAAGGTTTCTTCCCCCAGGGAATTTATCTGCCTTTGCTAATAATAATCTTCGTCTCCCTTTCTGCACTTTTTTTCTCCTTTTACTCTTCTTCTCTGGTCTGTTGACACTATAATATTCTGTTGTAGTCTTACTGGTGACCTTTGTGGTAGTGGTGATGGCAAAAGTTGAGATGATGACAATGTTCAAGTGATTTTGTCCTTTCATACGCAATATTATTCCCAAGATCCCCAAAAGGGAGGAATTTTCCAGACTCGATGCTGGTTCGTCCACAGTGCTGCTGGCTATTATTACTATTATTATTTGCTTGCTTCTAGCTGTTCCAGCTGAAGATGATGCTCGAGCTCGCAAAAAATGCTTTCAATGCCTCTGTTGCTGCAACAGCTCTCGTCGCACTTTACGCTCGAATGAATGCAATGTGGGGAGAAAAAGAGAGAAAAGCAGCTGTGGTCATAAGGGCCGTGTGATCAATGAAATGGTAGAGAAACTTTATAGAGTCGATATTTGATGTATATATTATTATTGTTATTATTATCGTAAGGTGTGTATGTATTGGCGTAGTTGAAATATGGGGAAATTTGAGCACAAGCTCGTTTTCTTTGCTTTTCCGTGCTCACACAATAAAACTGTCCTGCCGGGTCAGCTTCCTGGTCAGAACTGTGACCAGCACCACACAAAACATTGCGATGAGGAATAAAAGTCCAAGTACGATGTGGTCAAAGATGATAAGAACTGTCGGCATTTTGTCCGTGTATGTATTTTATTTTTTATTTATGTATCGGCAAAAAAATGTTAAGATGAAAGCTGCACAGAGCCAACCAACATCACATATTTATTTGACTGTTTGTGTGCGTTTCGTATTTCTATCCATCCGAAACATGTATTACCTTTCTCGTTTTATTTTGAGAGAAATATTTTTCCGCTATTTTTGTTTAACAGCTATATTCTTATTGTGGCAGTTTTTTTATATATGGTTTAGCAGACTAGGCAAAAGACAATAGTACATAGTTTTTGGTTCACCAGCATTTTTTTCTGCTGCCAGTACCAGAGTCACTGCTGCTGTTGCCACTATTTGACTGTTTGTGTGCGTCTCGTATTTCTATCTATCCGAAACATGTATTACCTTTCTCGTTTTATTTTGAGAGAAGTATTTTTTTCTTCTTCTTTTTTCGCTATTTTTGTTTAACAGCTATATTCTTATTGTGGCAGTTTTTTGATATATGGTTTAGCAGACTAGGCAAAAGACAATAGTACATAGTTTTTGGTTCACCAGCATTTTTTTCTGCTGCCAGTACCAGAGTCACTGCTGCTGTTGCCACTTTGTTATTATTATTATATATTATTAATACGTGGTAATGTATGGTCGGTAGAATCGAAAGCGACAGGATAAAAAAAGGAAAATGTTGATGGCTTGGAATATAATGCCTGTATAGGTATAAAGTTACGTGGTGGGCGCGGGAACAAGCACAAAAAATAATGCGAAGAAAGGACCTACTTGCTTTTCTCTTCAACAAGCTTACACAGTGGCAAAGTGGTGAAAGCAATATATCTATTTAAAGAAAGGGAAGAGAGAGAGAGAGAGGGGGAGAACCGGTTTTATTTTGACTCTGTTTTATTTCCGGTGTTCTATTTTCTCTTCTTATTCTTCTTACTCTTGCATGGACTCGATGGCGATGAAATTCAATGTTCTTCTTGTTCTCCTCCTCTATCACACCGTTCTGCTTTCTCTCCTGTCAGATTCAACCAGCCTTACTGCAGGGATTCATTTATACATAATATGCACATACATAATATCCTGTTAAGAATCAATAACGCTGCCACTTTCTCTAGAATCTGGCTTGAGAGGAATCGAATCTATGGTGGCGGTCGTGGCAGCGGTGGTAGAACTACAATACAAACCAATTGAAGATCGTTTGCAAAAAGTATAAACCGTTCCTTCCCTCCTTCAATAATGATTGCCTCTCATCGTATTCTCCAGAGTAATAATGTTATACTCTAATATTACTACTACGACTACTTCTTCCTCTTACAAAATCATTTCTCCTTCTTTCCCCAGCAAATGCAATCCGACTTGAACAAGAAGGTCGTCTTGTAAATGGCAAGTGTATAATAATAACGCTCTCTGGATCTGCTGCTGCTGTTGACTGAGCTTTCAGACAACTTTTTTGTTTTCCAACAACTAGGTGGTATATATATA
>JAANSP010001461.1:0-15314 GCA_036850745.1 Homidia socia | reverse complement strand
ACAAATTCTGGTACATAGTGTTTCTGTGGCTGAAATCTCTGTTTTTTGACGAACTCCACGTTGGCTCAGCTTTTCAGCCATCTTGTATATATGCATACCTTGCACTTTTTCCGACAGAATAATATCAAAGAAACAAATGTATTCATTTTCGTAGCACTCTTTTTCAACGATTAAAAGTAAACTTTTCATGAACTACCTTATGTAAGATGTCGACATGTTGACTTTTTCCTTGTTTCCTTCCTGCAGACAGTTTCTCCTGTAGATGTACAAAAATGCCATCAGGCGCTGCACCACAGACAGTTTTTTAAGTTAATTTTATGTTTGTTGTTGTTGTAAGTGATGATAGTGGGGGTGACAGTGGCTTTGGCAAACATTCAGCACTTATTTTCTATCCAACTAGCTCTGCAAAATGCTATCATCAGGCACGGTCGACAAAGCAAAATACGTGATAATTGTGTGAACATGTTTGTATGCATTACTTTTTTGTTCTCTTTTCAGTTGGCAATGGGTTCGTAAGTGGAGATTGTGGAAACGGTATTGTGCTTACTTTCCAATTCGATTGGTGAAAACAGATGAGCTGGATCCAAAGCGAAACTACTTATTCGGTTGTCATCCTCATGGAATCTTGTGCAGTGGTGCATTTGGAAACTTTGCCACGGAAGGAAATAATGTCAGTCAAGTTTTTCCTGGAATAATGCCACACTTGTTGACGCTGGAAGGACATTATCTCTTCCCCTTCTACCGGGAATACCTCATGTGTTCAGGCAATCTAGCAAAGAGCTAATAATACTAGCAATAATTGTAACGACACTCATCATTTCCTTTCTTTTAGTGCTGGTCATTTCCTAACACGACTTATTTCCCCCTTTTATGTCCTACTCGCATGCTACTCAAGTACTTATTGTCACTCTTGTGATATGGTTATTTTGTTTTGTTTTTTCTTAATCCTCCTTCAACTGCGTCTACCAAACTACAAAATGCTCAGCCACAATCCACGTGTTTGCATTTTCCAAAAATTGTTTTGCGTAAAAGATGAACATATTTTGTTTGTGTAATGTTGTACTCCTTTGCCTGTAGCCATATATTTTATTCATGTGCTTTCATTAACCATTTCATTGAAATTTAAAATTCTTCATATAACATCTCAAAGAGAAGAAATGGCTTTTTGGATGTAAAAAATTAATTGTAAACTTAAAAATAGGAAAGTGCTCCTCAGTTATTCCATTTTGCCAATTTACTATTTTAGGATCATGTTCGGCCTCTAAAAGAAGTATGAATTTTTTACTGAGTCATCCTGCTGGTGGACATGCTTGTATTGTGATTGTTGGCGGCGCACCGGAAAGTTTAGACTCGCATCCAGGCTCCTACGTTGTACAACTAAATAAGAGAAAGGGTTTCATCAAAATGGCACTACGACACGGGTAATTTGTTACTGTAATACCATCATCATCTGTCTAGTATGCTTTACTATGATAATAATAATATTAAGCATTTATGTAAAATTGACTGTGGTTGATTTTATGTTATCCGAACACCATTTACTTTTAGATGGAATAAAAGTACTTTGAAGATTATGTTTAAACAACTGATTTGATTTGTTTCGTAACGACTGGTAACCAATTTTCATTTTTGCGACATATTGTTTTCTCTCCACAGAGCATCAATTGTTCCTGTATTTTCATTTGGCGAGACAGACATTTATGATCAAGTAGCAAACCCGGAGGGCTCTCTGCTGAGAAGAATCCAAAACAAATTACAAACAGTTCTTGGTCTTGCACCGTGCGTCTTTAGAGGACGTGGAATTTTCCAGTATACCTGGGGCTTTGTCCCTCAGCGACGTCCCATTACAACAGTGGGTAAGTCCTTCGTTTATGTCCTTTCTACCAACAAAGAAAATTTTCTTGAGAGAAAGAGGGAGCGCGAGCGTGACTCTTGATACTTTTCTGCTGTTTTTGTTCCAACACCACCACCATGTCGCCCATCCATTATGCTGGTGGAGTATCCACCCTGAAATTGGAATCTAAATCATTTACGATCAATTGCTTTTGCATTTGCTCTTTCTGCACATATACGTGGAGGTTTTTATATTCTTAGAATTTTTATTTAATACGAGCTCAAGTAAAAGAAGGATTGAAACAGTAGCTACTATTTCATTATTACGCGGGCACACTGTTTTTACTGAATTTTATAGTTTTTGTACATTAATACCAACAGACACTTGTCTTTTCTCGTCACTTGCCTTAAGTCAGTACCAAAATTTAACTAAACTGACACTTTTTGGTCTCAAAAAATATCTAGATAAAAAAATTCGTTCGTTGGGCCCTGTTATTATATACTGTAGTGTCTCATCTGAAGTCTGAACAGAATAATTCATATCTTTATGGTCGCGTATAACTTAGGTGGAGGTATCAAAAAAGATAGAATCTGAGAAAATAAAAAATCCTCTACTTACCTAAATGTTACCGGTTGTATAAGTTTATATCTATAAATTCGTAAATGCATGTTTGTGCTGCTCAAATTACGATATGCTTACAAAAGGAATGGTTTTTTCTATTTCAGTTGGTTCACCTATTCATTTGGACAAAATAGAGAGCCCAACCCAAGAGGAAATTGACGCAATCCATAAAAAATACGTCGATTCACTTCTACAACTATTTTACACACATCGAAAGAGATATGCAGATCCTCAAGCAGAGCTCACTGTTCTTTGAGACCTACACGACGACGAGGAAGCCTCGTCATTCTTAGAATAGCGAGGTCTTTCCTATATCATACTATTACTACTATCACGTACATTTTTCAATGTCATTAAATTGGTTGATTTGTATAGCAAGAGAATTTTAGACTGATAGCTTCACGGTGACTGACTGCAAGACTATTATTGCTTAAATGTAGCAATGCAACACTATGTATATACCCTGCTTTCACTCAAATATATACTAGAACTCTACCCTCTTCAGAGTCTCTTTCTCAGTTGATTTTATTCAAAATAATTTTTTCTATTATTTTTGAAAAGAAAAGCTTTAACTTTTTCAATGAACGTTTTACTTGTCACTCGCCGTGTGCCATACATTTGATATATTATGTACTTTTAGACATGAAATGAAANGTACTTTTAGACATGAAATGAAATGAAACTACAGATTTTTATTAGAGATATTGTACTTCTTTAACTGTTGAGGTTGTTACGCAACAAGAACAGTTTGCCGGAGAGTGTGTTGACTATCAAAAGTTAAGTTATTATATAATACAGTTTTGTTGTGAATGTATGAAAAATCCTATGTATGAGCATGTCTTGTATGGATGTATTTGAACATGTGTGATTTGATGCTGAACGAATGATAATAATAAAAATAATAAAAAAGCTCATTGGTAAGCCGGCATATTATACTTTCACTTTACCCATTTTCTGCTTAAAACTACTCCAATAATGCATTATTACTTTGAAATGTCGCTACACATATTTGACAAATCCGTCCACTTTGGCAAATCCATTCCAACTTGTTTGAACAGAGCATCGTAAATGCACTTTTTGTTTTCCATAAATGGTTAAAAAATGACAGGAAAGATGAATATTGCTTATTTGAGTAAAAACATTAATGATTTTTGCTCCACATAACGATTTTTAAAGAAACTCCCCTGGTGATGCTAATATACAGAAATTTCTTTTTCATCCACATTACATAATATTTGGTCCTTTAACCAACGAGTATACTACGTAGTGAAGGTACAGCTAAGGAAAAAAAATTAGGAATGGTAATCCTTTTTTGAAAAAAGAAGCAAAACGATTTTAAATGGGAAAAAACATGTCGTCAAGGCTACATATGCATTACGTAGTGTGCACTTTGAATTTAGGATTGTAAACTTCCCAGTTCCTTTTCACAAGTTTAACATTCACTTACCTTTCCACTCCTACGTTCAGAATGTAATATATTTACTTTGGAATGTACATTTCAGCAGAGAGATGAAGTCAAGTAAGTAGTCAATGAATAACAAAAAAGTCAAACATTTTTCTTTTACGGTCGTCTTCCTCTCGCTTGCTTCCTTTCTTCAGTCGAATTTCCAGATACTACGACTTGTTTTCCCATCAAAATTCTTACGGAATAGATGTTAGATCCTACGTCTTCTCCTTACGACAGTACTTACTTGGTATGTGAAGCCATGGTACATGTTATGCCATACAGTAAATACAGGATACTGAGAGGGTCAAATTGATTTAACTGGTGCTTCTCGTGAGAATGCTCCCTGTCACTAGAGCTTTTTTCGTTCTCCGCCGCAAAAGCGGAGTGGGGGGAAATGTTTTAACTTAACGTGCCTTTTATCTAACCGTCTTCATATACTACATATGAATTGGCAGGAAGTATTATATTGTTTCAGGATATCCCAAACATGGCAATTTCTTTATCTAAATAACTGATATGATCCTCCAATGTCATTCCTCAAATGGTTTTGGTGAATAAGTAAAGTATAAAAACTTTATATGCTTGTCGTTAGGGACACAATTTTTTTCGGGAAACTCGGATAGTTAACTTGTGTCTTTGCTATATGGTCTATCTGTAGTATATAAATAATGGTTACACATATACAGTGAAATTTGCCTCTTTCAAAAAAATGTTTTTGTTTTTATCCCCACACACATACACAATCATTCTAGTAGAATAGCTGATTCTCTTTTTATTCCTTGTAGTCTTCTCAAAGAGTATTATATTTAAGCAAAAAATGATATCACAAAAAAATCCTTGCAATTCAGCCTTTTCCAGAGACACGGAAGAAGAAGCAAAGAGGCAAGAGTATATTTGATATTTGTACAACTTTTACCTTCTCTCTCTCTCTCTTTCTGTCTGTTTCTCTGTTTTTGGTATTTCATAGAGCAACTGTTTGGTTGTATGTGTGAAACACACAGCAATCTATTTCATTCATTCATCTTTCATTTCAACATCTCCTCACAAACGCAGACACAAAATATGCCCGTACATACCAACCAACACGTGAAAAAATATACATACACAAAAGAGTTGAGTAGTTACTGCGTTCAATTTTTTTTCGCCTGTTGGCAATGTTGTCTCAGTAAATGACAAAATATTCTCTTTTCCCTCTCACCATGCAAGATTTTACTTTCCCTGCCTTCAGAAACGGATTTTCTGCAAAAGAAAAATAACCAACGAATAGTTGAAAGAAAGCAGAAAAAGAGAGAGAGAAAACGGACGGGAAAAAAGTATACAAAGAAAACTAACAAAAAATTATTACGTTTGTGGGATGCATGCATGCTTGTACACCCCTCTTTTGCCTGTTGTTTTTTCTTCTCTCCACGGCTGTGAACCACCGCCACACGTATTGAGGATTTGTATCATGGGAAATAGTACGACTTTCTCTTTTTTGATTGTTCTATTGTTTCACTGGTGGGAATAGAGTTTTGATGTTCAGTGTTCCACCACCACCAACACTGCTGCTGCCGTTTCCAGTGAATCTCCACTCACCGTCGTTGTCCTGGTAGTTTCATCAAACGCCATCGCCATCACCAACATCGTCACTCGGATCCTCCATGCCCGTTCTGTTCACACTATAAAAAATACCATGATATAATAAATATACCGTGAGTTGAAAGTCTTTGTTTGCAAAAATATTATAACTATTAATGTGAACAAGACGGAAAATATATACATAATATTATGGTGATGAAAGGTATGTTACTGTAATGAATCCTCCATGCACCGTACATAAGGTAATGTGGGTAAACTGCAAAACGCCATTTTGTAGCAAAAAGAGAAATAAGAAACGAATGAAAGATGGCAAAAGTAATGACATAGTTTAGTAATAACAATAATGTCATCAAGGTTCCAAGTATTCTCAATGACTTTCGAAACAAAAAAGGATTCATCTACGTTATTCGCTCATTTTCTTTTTATAATTTCTACTTTTCTTTTTGAATTTAGATATATTTAATATTAACAGTTGTGCTTGAGAATAGAAGAAAAACCTGCAACAATAGTCATCGCTCTTCAAAAAGCAAACAACAATAACAACTCACTTTTCTCTGTGTCTCCCTATCCCTTTCTTCTGCTTGCTTCCATGTTTTTTCGCTGTTTGCATTTTTATTGAAAGATGACGCGCGGACGAAAAGCAGCCATGTAGTTTTTGCGAGATTGTTCTCGTATGATACTATTATCTGGCTCCTGAAAAAGGAAGACGAGTCTGGATTTCAAAAGCAATAATACTTTCCATTTAGGTAGGAAAATGTAACTCAATGTTTTTGTTTGCATGATGCCTATTACTTACAACAAACTGGCTTATTCCACTGACTACTGTAACTTGATAATGCATGACGTGATGTCTCCTGTCTTTCTGCCTTCACTTTAGCTTGTGTGTAGGCACATTTTCTTCGAGCTGTAAGGCGACTAAGGCGAGAGACGAAGGAGTAGAAGAAAACATTATACTAATGCTCATTCCGGTGACAGACTCACTTGACGTTTTTTGTGTACTACCGTTGTTCAAGTTTGCTTGTGCATTCACTTGATAGTATGCTTGAAGCAGATTATAAATGAAAGCATTTTTTCATGTGCAAAGGAAGAAAAAAAGGTTGTGAGAAAATAGTACGTTATACTAGCTTCCTATTTTAGCAACATCATTTCGTGAAAAAATTGATTGTTACGACTTTCATGGAATATTATTTATGCTTATTATAGGGTGTACGACAGGAGATCATTTGGGTTTTCTGTACTTTTTCCTGTGTACACTGGTCATTACTCTCATTGTACTTTTGACACCTTGTCAACCACACGACAGCGTCCCATGAATTACCCCATATTCGTGTTGATAGTAATCAAGGAATTAGCAAGTTCTAAATGCTGTATGGCGTTACTTTGTACCCCCGTATGCTCCCGAATTCCAAATAACATGCTTTGTTGATGCATATCAGCCAATCGGATGATATTGCTGGTAAATACAGAAAAGGACGAGAAAATAGTTAAAAGGTAAAGAGACTCCTGCGTACGATGTATAGGAATTACGAATCAATAGTCAAAATAATATACAAATAAAATAAAAATTTACTAATGCCACTTATATGTGTACGTGGCGGCTGACAAGTTTACAATGTTTCGTTTATTACATAATAGTATCACACCAATAGCTAATAATTTCGCCACATTGACACAAAAAATAATTTAAAAGCAGAAACTCATTGATCTATTTGGTCAAAGGAGGGAGTTTGGGACAAAAAGCTTGTGCTACTCCGCTCTGCTCTCATTGTATTGTAAATCATGTGAACAAAAACAGGTGGTTCCCTTGCAAAGTTCATATATTCCCGAATATTACATGTCATGGGACCCGCAAATGAACACTCCATTATTTTCTCCCCTTTTCAAACGAAAATGGCTTGTTCTTTTTTTTATCAAATGGAGCAAGTGGGAACTTGGCAGCATTGCAATGATTTTTCATTTCCTTCTATTTTACTTAAACGCTCTTCTACTTTGCTAACATTGTTCCATCCAACCGTTCAGCACTGCTTTCAAGTAGAACCTTTCAGCGTTAACATTTTAGCACATTCCATTTTTCTTTACGTCTCCCAAGTCCTATGTAACAAACTGCATCACCTGAGCACTCTTTGGAAAAACGTACATGCCTTCATTTACATTTATGCACGTTCCTATTAGTCTTTGTCCTCGTCTCGTATGTTGCTTCTAGTTCCATGGAGTTCACTACCACTTTCCCATTATTACACTCTAGCTGTGCTCATGCTTTCTCATTTTGTCGGTTTGCCAGTTTTTCTTTTCTAGAATGGCTTTCTAATGGCAAGTCTGCTGCAAATTACATAAAAGGTTTACTTCGGTTTACATCAATGAATTCGAAAAAAAGCTATATAACAAACTTTGCAAATTTATTTAGCAATATTACTGGCTTCAAACATTAAAAATCTAAACCATTTACCAGAAAAATTGCCAATAAACACTCAACTGCTTATTTATTGCTTTTGTTGTGTTTTGTCCTCTTGATAAAATAAGAAGGAGAGAACAGATAAACGGAACACTTAATCAATTGGAACATTCCGCTAAAGTCAACGGTTGGCAAAATAATGGTGTTTCCAAACAAAAAGAAGGAACGTCTGGATCTGGATTACACTATGATAAGCAAGAATCCTTAGGAAAATAGCCTGCAGACATGTTTATGCTTATTTTGATAGGGCACATGGTGAATTTAGCTTTAGAAATCCTGAAATCATATTTGTTCTCATATTTTTTTTTCTTTACGTATTTCAGATTATAATATTAGCAGAGCTTCACTGAATTGAGTTGACAGATAATATCCGGGCTGTTCTTGTCAGGAGCCAGGATATGAAAAACGTGGGAAAGATGAAAATGAGAAATACAAAGTTGCAGAGAGATGCTACTAAAATTGTGCATAGTTCATGGTTTCCACGACGCGGCGAGGACTTTGTTTTTGTGAATCTAATTTCGTGCACATGCAACTATTTGAGTTGAACTTCATGATAAGCAAATACATTAAACGCGAAATATTGAAATTGAAGCCATGTTAAATAAGTATTAAAAAATTGAAGGAGTAAAAGTTTGATAATATCGAGTGTAAACTTTTATTTTTGGAGGTACGTAGGATTCTAAAAAACTAACCTACATTGCTTGTATTACATTTATTTTTTGAGTGTCAAAAACTAATTTCCTCTCGTCAGATGTTAAAAAACAATCTATATGTCACTTCTGTACAAGTAGTTATTTGAAAAGGAAAACTACATAGGTAAATATTAGGATAGCTTACAATTCTGTAGTCATAACAGTGCTCAGCATATCATACTAGTTGAGTAGGAGCAAGAGAGAAAGTTCAGATTTACCCCTCGGCTACAATCCTGCGGATTGCAACTTTTTATGTACATTTACCGTATAGTATCGATTTATTTCAACTCAGCAGCAGGTGTTCTGTATTTTTGGCCGAAAAAATTGTTCCAGTGGCAAAATTTCTCTTTTTATCCACATCTGTCCATAGACCGATATCAAACCGCGATTTGTGTACCAAATGATTAGAGGTTTACCTTTGAAGCATTTAATATCATAAATAGCCACATATACATATTTAGTACATATATACATAGTGGAGGGTAGGTCCAGATATGTAAGCAATTTTTCAAACCCCAACTATTTATTTATTCATGTTTTCCATCTAGTTTCCAAAAAAATACTTTAATCTGCTGCGATGATATATTTCTGGCAGATGATTTACGGTACCATCAAATCAAATCAGCTTCCAATTTGTTGAAAAATGACAAATTTTGGATTTAAGTGAATAACATGGCATTTTTCAGAAAGGAACAAACATTCAGGTTGCAATTTTCTAATACCACCACCGGGTTGTAGTGGCATACATAGGTTGAAATAGCATTTGTGCTCATTATTATTGCAACCTATTAATTTTCCCCACAGACACACTGATGATGAATGACCTTGATACTTGAAGATGCTACTAGTCTGCATTTAGGTAGTAACGTGAAAGCTGGATATATGGAGCCATCATGAAAATGGACAACAGACAGTGTAAGTACATTTATTTAGACTAGACATTTACCTCAAAGGTAAGAAAATTGAAGAATACCTGAGTTGAATGAAACTGAATAAGCGTCTTTCGACGTTACATTCATTTGCTTGAAAAGAGGAAAGGTTTTTTGATACTAGGCATTACATGTATACATCCAAATATTTATATATAGCGTACAACAGAACATGTAGTTATCTTGGAATACCTAGGTGCACTACTGTTGAGAGTGAGTAGTTAGTCTGGGTGTGTATAAGATGAACTAAAAGAAGCCCTGCTTACAAACACCATAGAGTTCTTAACTCTGTCAGTGGCATGCAAGACTTCCTGACTGTCTTTCACTTGAGCATAATTATAAATAAGAATATAATTGGGTTCTTGTGTGAGTTGCTGATGAAATGATTTCTCCTAGGAATACTTTGTGAAGGAGCATCCGTCCACCAGCATTTTCTTCTTTTAAGTCATCTTCCCTGTCTAGGCAACTTCTGTTCATCAAGTCGGATCATATTATTATTATTATTAGAAAGGGAAGAAAGTCAGCAAAGAAGAAGAGAAGCAAGGGTCGCTGAAAATATATTCTATTATAATAATACGTTATGTGATCCTTGCTTCGCTGCCTACCTACAATAAACGTAAGAAGGCCTTTTGTGCATGTGTGCCTTGTCTACCTAACGTCATTTCTATTATTATTATTCTACATTCTTTACACATGTGTGGTAAATAGCAATATCAAAATAATATGCAATTCTATCATAAGTGTACATGTTGCAGCAAAATATACTCATAAGATGGTAGTACTCCATTTTATATAAACAAACATGTTTTTCATCTTCCATCTTTCTCCACCGAAACACTGTTCCACTGATCCGGCATTATTCAACCTTCTTTTGAAGCAAAATTTAAACTGAAAATGCTGCTCGAGTGCTACTTAACTTTTTCCTTCTTTTCTTTACAAGTGTTGCTTACCAGCAACAAAGCTGGGGTTTCTTTCAATGTGGCAGGTTACAAGAATTGTATTATCTGTCTTACACAGACTTTTAGAAAATCCCCTTCTCCTTGGCTGCCTCCCCTTCCAAAGTTATTCACACAATAACAATTATACTGCTTTTAAAATATGTTGAGTACATAAACATTAATACGAATTGCGGGAAACTCTACTTTGTACAATCCTAAATTTGTCTGTCCATGAACATTCAATCTTTGTTAGGCACTGTGTGAGATCAGAATTTCTAAATTTTTTTTTCAGTTTCAGATTACCAGATTATTAGCTGTAAATAAATTTCGAAAACAAGTACTTCGCTTTCTGCTTTCGATTCTCTTCAATATCTTGCTTGTTTAGCTTTTCAAGTATTACATGAAACGTGTGGGTTCAATCAGAAAAGTTATTGATCCCTCTATTCCTTCATTACCGAAGTTATGTTTATGTATATTTAAGTAGCTTTGAATTCGGAAGGTTTTATCTTATTTTTAAAAATGATGCTCGTTAGGAGTCAGTCACTTTCTTTTCTGAATGCCAACAATATCGGTAACCTGTTTTCTTTCTGTTTAAGCCGAATTTTATAACAAACGAAACGAAGCATTGAACTGACAGAAGCCAGCTAACAATTGGACCTGTCTGACTGAAGCATCGCCCACGTCTGTAGCTGCTTACATACCATTTGTTGTTGGTTTCTTAACGAAATATAATGACTTGTATTGTCTGTCAAAATTGTCCAAATTTTGAGCCAAAAAGCACTTAACTTAACTTGGTAGAAAATCCAACAAGTTAAGTTAACAGTCTTATTACCGACGAAAGATTAGACCTTTCAACGGCAAGATTTCGGATTCACTAACGCGGAATTTCGACTAAATAATTTTTCCATGCGGCAAGAAATCATATCAAGTATTTTTGTACGTATTTTTGTTTGTCAATTCATGTATGTATGTATATATTGGAAAACATTATTAGCATCCAATTATGTTCGTCTGGATGTGTTTTTATAAACATGTAAAAATGATTTACTACCAACAAAATTGGCGACAAATAAAAACAACTCAATCAATCTCAATCAGTTGTATTATTGAATTATTGCTGACTTATTGGGAAACTCGGAGTGCGTAGGAGGCACAGAAAACTTTTAAGTAAACATGTTAGGGAAAAATTGTCATACACTTGTTTGGATTTATTGGAAAAAATCTGCTTTTGCATCAAAAAAATTGATGCTCCTTATTGTTGATTTTGTGTATTAATAATACAGCCGTAAGAATTGGGTCAAAAAAGTTTTTGATTTGTTTATAGTACCAATTTATAGAATTATAATTCGTACTTTCGTCAACACCGTAAATAGGCATATTATGATGGCGCGTGAACAATTATGCAAGCATACATGTCTGCGCACTTTGCACTTAGAAAACCCAAAAATAACTATTAAAAAAAACTTTTAAAGTATTTCAATGAATACCTAGCATTTCGACACTGATTGGCCTATGTTCTCCAGTTTGATTATAAGTTTTTCAAAGCATGTCAAGAAATAGCTTATTTTTTGCGAAAAAAGTTTTCTGCTCGACAATTTATGGGAAAATTACATTAAAATTTACTGAAATCATCGTGTATTTGTTAGCATCTTGTTATACCAATTTACGGTCTAATTGTCAATGTAAAATACATGAAAGAAGTTTTACTAATACAAATGCTTAGACGGCATAAGAAACCCATGATTAAAAGTACGGCTGCTATATTTAGTAGTTCGCAGTACTGCATGCTTTCATCATAGATCACAAGTAATTGTAAGTTCTAACAAAATCTTTCATGCTCTGTGCATTCTTATTTCTAATGAAAGATGAAAGGACGAATTCACTGTATTATTGGACTGTCTAACAATATCTTATCCATTTCCATCCGACATATCATGTTACTATTATTATTATCGTCCAATAAAGATTTTCTTTTATCTACTTGCTAAGATAAATTTGTGCTTACTTGAAAAACGAGTTTGACAAAACCATGATTCTTGAGCAGTTATGTGCTGTTAACTGAACGGAAAACAGCTAGTCTCCACAGTTGTTTGCGTCAGCAGATGGTTGCTCTTCTGAAAATTTTATTGATGATGATGATAATTACTATTATAGGCTCTCAAAAGATGGGAGTTATCCAACTGTCCAACAATTAAAATTTCGCTTCCGCTATTTATGATGACAACCAAAAAAAGGTATGGATTTACCTCATACTTACTAACAAAACATTAACAAACTTATCTGGAGGTGAGCATTGAACTGATTTGATTCTGTTTAGTTGAAATCCTTGTGTGGTTTCGTTTTTCACGTATTTCTTATATCTGTGAGAGAAACAAACATTGTTATTAGAATGATTGGGAATACTTATAGTTGATAGGAAAAACTAAATATAATGAAGCGTTTACCATCGACGATCACTGTAGCAAAAAGAGCTGGACTAAAACTAAAAATGACACAAACAGGATCGACCAGCAGATATCTCATGTTTCTTACCTAAAGCCGACAGTGAAAAATATAATGTTGCTTGCTACTGAAGTGAAGCATCAGTAGTAGTATTTGCATCGTCATCATGAGAATATAAATAATCTGTAAGTTGTAAGATGACTTTAATGGCTGTTGACAAGCGTATATAGGTGTATAAGTTTATATTTGAGATTTTTATTTGAAACTATCTAGATGCAAACGCGACTGTTTTGAATTGTGTACGTACACTGTGCACTCCGTCACTGTCGTTCTCATTTCTTTACCCTTTTCAAGCTACTTTCCTTTTCTAAAACAATTTAAATGTATGCATTTATATTGATGAAGCTTTCAAGTAAATTTATACAAACGGTCTTTTTGCAACAACGCAAACGTAGGCTACCATCATGAATTCACAAACCAAAGCTGAATATTCCTAGTTCAGTATATATACCATATAAAGTGGCATTTTGCTTGAATGTGAAAGGACAGATGAAAAAGTTTTTTATTCACTCTTTTGGCTAGTCAAATAATCTCCGAACAATGTACTATCGAACTTTAATTTACTGCTTTGCTTCATTTAAAACAATTTGTTATTTTGCAGGCTATAATACAAGTAGCAGAGATGGAGAATACGTTGACGTTAAATAACCTCTCCTTTTTCGTTTTAAACGCTTCCTGTTTCCAAGACTAGTCCGAGGGATGTTTATGTGTGAAAGTGAAAGAAACGCGACACGGCATTATTGCACATGCTCTCTAAAATCCAGCACAACAACAGTAGTAGTACAGATACGAATGGTTTTTGTTTGCTCCTGTCTTTTGCAAACGGATATACCAGTGTCAAACTTCATTTTTTTTCTGCTCCCTCCTCGTCCTTGCGAAGAAAAATAATAGGACGGTAGATCCTGCTTGGGTAAGTGATGCAGCACCATGTGCAACTGCAATCAATCTTCCGTGCACGTATGTATTTTATTTCATGTCAATTTAAAAAATAACAAAACACAACTTTCCACCTTCTCGGTAAAAATGCTGTCGTAAAGCCAAAGAGAGATGTGTGCGTATCTTTCAGTTTTCAAATCTTTTACTTACCACGACCACCCCTATGTTGCATAGAACGGCATATGACTGCTGTAGAATACTTTGTCATTTAATAAACGACTTTAACATTTCATCTGTTGGATTTTATCATCTGGGCTGGGCTACTTTTATCGTGTATTCTTCAGTTGATTGCATATAATTCCATCATCAATAAATAAAAAACATATATTTGGCCTCCATTTCGTCTCTTTTTGATTAAATCAAATGCAATGATGCTGACAGTGTAATTCAATTTTGTTTACCAATCAAAAGTTAAATTTTTATTCAATTTTAGAAGCAAATCTCGGAAAACAGAAAAGCACAGGTAAACAATATAACATCATACAGCAAAATTACAATAAGCATGTTGTAGCACTGAATCGAATAGATATAAGGATAAATACAAATACATAATAGCTAAAAACAGCAATGTTACAACAGTATATTTTATATCATGATATATTTTTCCACTAAATGATGCCATGTGTCATTATTCTGAATTCGGCAACATTTTATAAAAATGTTTTACACATTGTATAACACTGTTGACATAAGGAAACCGATTTTTAGTAATTCAGTAGTAACCCAAGTTTACGTACAACATCTTGTTGGAATGGTTAAAAGTTAATTAAAATAAACAAACGTCAAAAAACTGCAGAAACTTACATATCTACAGCATATTTTACTAAATTTTACTAATTTAATGTAAAGTAATATTTTTATTTTATTACACCTTGAATGTCAACCAGATGATGTAGTCAACGGTTTACAATAATTTTTTTGATACAATAATAAATGTGGTCATGGTCAATTCAATATTTTATTTTAATATTTTAGCATCAAGGATTTTCATATCATTTTTCAAAAATATTAATATTTTTTTACCTTTTTTCTATTTGCTACAAATGTTATATACTTTTGTTAGACATTTTAGTCGTAATAAAATTGTTTTTTGCAGACCATCAAAGAATTTTTTTGTAGTTTCACATTACCACTTCAAAAATTCTAATAGTCTATTCAACGCCAATACGTGTACATTTGTAAAAGTAAAAACAAAAAATGACAGTAAACTTTTTTTCTGTTAGTTAGTTAGGAGCAGCTTTTTATAAATCCTTATTTTGCCAACGAATACACACTTTCTTGTGGTTTTCCCCCACTATTTTTTAGTTTGTAGTGCAAAAAACCCATGAAAGTAATTGCTTTACCCAATCAGGCTTAAAAACAATTGTTTGAATATTTTTTGGTAT
>JAANSP010001460.1:0-15320 GCA_036850745.1 Homidia socia | reverse complement strand
AGTAGACAACTGATATTAAAATTTGAAACTGAAAAGACAAAAGCGTAAAGCCATCAATAATACAATGTGGTAGGTACAGAAAATGTTTATTTTTTTATATTTGAAGATTGAACAATATTTAAGGCCTTCAACAAATGACGCTATTATTATTATTATTATTAACCTTCATCAGAACAATGGGTTCGTAAGAGCACGGAAAATTCAACATTATATTACTCTTAGGTGACATTTATGCAGCTACAATAAATTGGAATATGACTCATGTATTAAAAAACCAAGTTAAATAAATTAGTAATTAAACTGAAATTAAAAGTTGAAACAGAACAGAGAAAAGCGGAAAGCCATCAATATTATAACGTGGTAGGTACAGAAAATAATTATTTTTTTATTTAAACATAATCAACTGAGGGAAAAACTACGACTACGTGCTGACAAGTTTAAAAACTATTTATTACAACTCAGATGCTGCGTATTACTAAAGTAAATATTTTTAAACCATTTCTACATTAAAAACCCCTATTATTATCAAATAATAAAAAATTTAAGTATCCATACTCTACGAGTAAAAAATTTACTTGTTCCTTAAACAAATATGGGTAAAAAATCGAAACAACTCTCAGAGGCGTTGAAAGGCAAACGCTTTCAAAGTTTTCCAGACAATTTCATAATCTAAGTTACTGAAAGATTAATTAGTTTCATTGTAGTACATATTATTTAAAGTTCGCTTTCGACTGTAAATTTTAAAAGTTAAAAATACATCATATATAAGTTTTTCCTCAATTACTATAGAAGCTCTGCAAATCCGGGGTCAATTATACCAGTCCAGATTTCCTCTGGTAAAAACTTTTCCCACGAAGCATGTGAAATGTTGACAATATCAACCTGCTTATTTCGGCAAAAAACGTCCATGCTGTACGTCCAAAAACCTACAGTTGCAATTAGGAAACTAAAAATATACAAAAAGTAATTTGGCTCGATAAGCCTGATCGTAAAACATTTGGTGTAGTCAGATGTCACATTTCCAACACTGAAATCATCCAACAAACCGGTGAGTGAGCTACCCAAACGCCTTCCCAAGCTACCACCTTCCGATATTAAGCTAGCATTCAAATTAAAACCAAACTTTACTGGCTCTAGCCCAAGATCTTCTTCTTGGTTTTCATACAAAAATAGAACAGCACAATCCAATACATACGCAAGAATTAAAAAAACAAATTGAATTACAAATGGATTTGTAATCAAAAAGAACAAGGATACGCTTTCGTCCTTAAATAGGACATTTCCTAAAATCTTTTTGACCACAAAATATTTTTTCACAAGCAGATACACTAACGAAATCCCAATCAGCCAACCCATTCCCTGCCTGAACACGGAGAATATATCAATGGCTTCTAAAACCCTCTGTTCAAATTTCTTTTTCACGACGCTCATGCTGTTATTGCTTATGGTAGGACTAATATTGTATTGCAAGGAAACGTTGAAGTAAAGCTCTTCCGGTAATTTTGAAACTGCTTGCTCTAAATCTTCTAGAGTTTCGGTGAGGTCGCTTACTGTTTTTAAAAGCTTGCATACACTATTTACTACATCATATGCTGCATAGCATGCCATTGGCAATAGATTTTTAAAAAATCTGACCCCCTCATTAACAATATCCGCAACACCATCTAATATCTCAGAACCAAACCGAGTAGACGATTCAAAGGTTTCAAAAGAACCACATTCCTCAACAGCTCCGTTCCAGTAACCATAGCAAGTTACCGACGCCTCATTAATTTTTTTGAAGCCCGAAATTACCATGCTAATTACGTCGACAATAATTTTACAAACTGGTACCATAATATCTTGAATAATGTTTGATACTCCATTTAATGCTGCCGTAAACTCTTTGGCGACCTTTAATGTTTTTTCTGCTAAATTTGCAGCACTGTTTTTCGCTTCTACAAATGTTTGCCCTGAAATGCAGTCGTACGTGCCCAACAAAATATGCAAGTTTTCTTGAACTTGCGGTAATGGTGAAAAAAGAAGTGAAAGCTGTACCAACCAAATCCTTGTAGTTCGAGTAAAAAGTTCCGCAGCAGAAAGAAAGCATACCGATCGAAAAAAACGGCTTTTTTTGGCGTAGAAATTAACAATGATTCCCACTGCAATTGAAACCGGAAGTGTCACGGAAGTCCAAATTCCAAAGTAGTGGTAAAGAAATGTAACAAGAAAAACTGTGGTTGCCACGGCTGGAGAAATGAAAATGATTTTCCAGGCAATACCCGAGCCATGTAGATTTTCTACAAAATATAGTGCATGGCTTTGTAAATGACCATCTCAACCATTTTTAGCTCCAACATATTTTTGTTTAACAACTATTTACTGCTTAATTTCTTACCTAACGCAATGGTGACACATACCAGCCAGGAATAAAACATGATGGCCAGAAAATTTGAAATCTTGCTATCGATCCACTTAAAAACGTCTTGAACTTTTTTCCCTGCCCAAAAACAGAACTTCCCAACTGCAAGGACCACTGTAAAAAAAATTTTATTAAAGCTTTTAGCTTCAAATGTAATGAAAAAAGAAAATGAGGTACGTAAATCACTCTAAAAATTTTGATGGTAACCTTTAACTGTGAGAACAGTGAATTTCCAAATACTGTCCATTTTAAAAATATTTGTTTTAAAAAATTATTAAAAAAATAATTAAGTTTCCAAAAACAAAATAGAACTCAAACTATCAATGGTAACGCTTGAACAGAAGATAAAATTAAGAATGCATATGAATCTTATGTTTCTTATATCTTTAAATTGAATGGATAGGTGTCCCCAAATTTTGTTCATGGATTCATTTATGTAATGCTTAAGTCCAGTAGCTTTTTGGACACATTTGCTGAGCAGATTTGTTTGCAAATTTGTTTCATGATATGATTTGCGAAACGCAATACTCAACCTACCTCATACTTTTTAATAGTCCAGAATACTCATATAGCCCCTTCTGTAAAAATAAAGATGCTAAAGACAAAGATACGAAAGGAAGCAAACTAAGTCAATTCATGAATCCGCTGCTACAAATTATGTAATGAATTTTCAAATAATTGCACTTATGAAAACATAATATTAGTTACCTTATTCAGCTTTAAATAAACCAAAATTTTAATATAATATAAATACAAAAATTCCTTTGTAACTAATGTAAAAAAAGAATGAAATGTAATCGCATATTGAAAATGGGGGTTTAGGGATTTATATTGTGGGCTTTCCTTTTGTGCCGAACCAAGCTGGCGTGACGAGTAACTTTTATGTTGCATATATCACAGGTGAATGACTGTCCGTCGTGAATGGAAATCTTGTGGTACCTAAGTCCAGATTTTTCGAAATAAGTCTTCCCTAAAAAGAAAAATTATTTTTCGCATAAGCCCCTGGATATAAGCTTGCAAACATCATGGATAGAAAAAAAGTATTATCGCAATGCGATAGTCGCATACCACAGAGTTCGCAAATGTAGATTGGCTGTGAAGTTTGGCAACCACCTGTTAGCGCCAACCGTTTCGGCCGCTTGTTCGAAGTAGTTTGGCTTGCTTTTTTATCGCAAGATTCCATTGTTCGTTGAGGAGAGTTTTCAGAGACACTTTTGACGGGTTTTTTTTGAAGACAATTTTCATTCTCGACGATATCAACAGGTTTAACTTGTGTAGGTAGCTTCTCACATCCATGTCCTAGGGAAGTAAACTCAACGTTCTGCATTTCATGAAGACGTGGAGGGGTTGTACTTTCCACATGGTCATACTCATCGTCACACACTTCCGGCAAAAAGGCAATACCATCTTCAGAACCTACGCCTTCACCAAGATCGCCTACTAGCTGCTGTACTTTATACTCAAACTCGCTAGTCCAATCTTCAGAGACATGATTTCCACCATTGAGTTCGTAAAACGCAGCAGGTGCAACTACATTGAATTCTAAATTGTTTTCCATGTTTTTGAAAAATATATTTTATTTTAAATGTGACAATTAATCAAAACTTATTTTGTTTGGATTTATCTTTTGATTGCATGCTGGCAAAAAATACTATCGTTAAGAAGCTTTTTAAAGAAAAATGACGTGTGATCAATATTTTCAAATTTTAAGCTTTGCAAAGAACAGGTGACAAATAAAGTCACTGCCATGAGGATTTAACCCATTTTACAAATGAATTCGGTTTCTTTTTTTCCGACTTCAAATGGTGAATCTACTTTATTCCTAATATGATCATATATTGTCCTATTCCCTTGCCCTAAAACTGTTAAAAGGAGCATTTTAATGATCTAATTCATAATATAAAACTTATTCTGAGTTGTTCTTTTTATATATTTCGCTTGACACATAAGTAGCTTTATATGCAAAAACAACATTTCTATCCATGTTTATGCTATTGTAAACTCGAGATCTCATTTGAAGAGAAGCTTGCAGATTTTGGTTGGAGTTACGCATGTGGTCCAACAAGCATCTTAACTATCTTACAGAATTTTAAAAGGATAGGTAAATTCCCAGCAAACAACCGCATTTCCCGAAACGTCGTCATTACGTATTTTTTCTCCAAAATTTAAATGTTTACTTAACTTACATAATTTTAAAAGTCATAAGCGGCAACACACGTGTTTTTAAAAGCCGCCAATATAACCTTTGCATCATTCGAAAAAAGCATATTATTGTAATATTGAAAACCCACTAAAACAGGCTAGTTTGTTTGCCTATTGCGGAACAATACGTTTATGTAAGCTTGGCAAAAAGTATGCATTTAAACTGATTATGTTGCTGTAGTCAGACCAGCTTGTGTAACTCCTGCCGAACTTCACCTACTAATCAAACAAATCCAAAAAATAAATCCTTGTGGTATATTGTTCCTCAGAGAAAAAGTGCTATGGGTACATACTTTCGGCTCCAACTTACCAGCAGTTTAGCACCCAAAGATGTCTTGATGGCACAGATGCAGGCAATAATCGTTATTTTTATGAATGTTTTGGAAAACTCAAATGTCATTTTCTGCTTGAATTTTTATATTAATATGTTCTTCTGTGTTTGAGTTTTGATATAGCAGTTCTTAAACTTGTTATACTTGTCGAATTTAAGAAACAAAAAGCAAAATAATATGGTTCCTGTTTTAGTACATCTATACTACGTTTATGTAACGTGAAAACAACAAGTTTTTACAGTTTTCTTGTTTACATTACATGAATTAATAGGAATATGGGTGTTATCTTTTGTGATCGCAAGAATGAAGCTTGCATGAAAACTCACAATCTACCACCATGAAAAGACGACGGGCAACAGGACTCTGCAGCGGATATAGTCCAAAGGTTCAAGGTTAACATTATGCCATTTGTAAATTTACGAGGATCTCACTTTACTTGCTAATTTCGCACGGAACTTCAAATAATAAAAAATTGAAATATATAGGAAAACTGAACGTAAGTGTTTTTAGGAAACCTAAACGTTGATTAAGTGATGCCCTTTGTGAAGCACTGCCAAATAAAATAACATTCTACCAAACGTTTTTTGATATGTCCTAATCAATTTTTAAAACTGCTCTAGTTTTATGCAAATGTAAATTCGATGGTTATTTTTAAATCAAGCGTACATGTATATCTCTTTCATAGAAAAATTATAAGATGGTATGGATTGTTATATGTGGGTTCGTGTAATGACATCATTCGTTTTCGTCATTTGTCAAGAGCAACAGAAAATAACATAATAACTTGGTCATTAGTAAAAATGACAACCATTTTATTAAAGTACAAAGAAATACACAGAACACTGGGTAAGCAGATATTTCTAATCCAAAAATTGCAAAATTACTTCTTCTCTATTTTAAAACTTTTTATAGCAATAATTTCTAAACGATAACAAAAACTATTTACTTCATAATATACCGTCAACTATATTTTATATTGGAAATTGAAGAGACTCATTTAGATTTGTATGTACACCTTTTTCTTGCATTCCGCTTAAGTTATCTTGCATAAGTCGTTAAAACAAAGAATCAGAATTATATATTTGATAATAGTCACACCCATTAAATTATAGTTAACAACAATAATAATAAAATTGTCGTTTCAAAATTAACTGGATAAATTATTTTATTGGGGCAAGCCATACTGTTGAAATAGAGTACGTATCATCTGGGGAAGGGTGATTGATCAATCCTTTCCTGGTTTGGGTATCATCATACAGAAGTTTACGTTCTCCTTGAATGATCACCAATTGATAGTGACTACCATTGTAAAGTGTGTAACAGAGAACCTAAATTAAAAAATAGAATGTTAAAAATTTCAAATGAAACGTAGAATCGAAAACTTATAGGATTTTAAAATGTACTTTAAAGCTTTTTCCAAAGATACTCATAGTATCACGGAGCTGAGACTCTGGACATAGTGGATACTCTAGGTCGAGTACCCACTTTTTTTCCTTCTTCTTTCCTACGATCTCCTCTTTCCATTCTCTAGTGAAACCGACATTTGTGTAAGCAAATAATTTGTAGTCATGCTGCGGAACTTCGTCATAATAATAACGTGCGTTATTGTTGGAGCATACTCTGCAACTTTGCTTTCTTCCAAGTTGTAGAACCTCCTCAAATGTATCTTGGCATGTCGATAGCCAAGCCAAAAAACTGGAATCGCGGATCTTGGGTTGCCTCTTGTTCATGGTGCATTCAGTTGAAGGACAGACAACTCGCTCTATCATTGGAAACCATCCTTTTAAAGCCTTAATTCCTACCTCAACCTCTTCTTCCCATAAATCCATTTCACCAGTCTTTACAACGTTTTGAACAACATCTCTAATCCAAAGGAATTTTGCTGCACTCGTTTTTCCTTTAGAAATCAAGTCGAATATTTGAGGAAGGTGTTTTCCGCATTTGCCCATCGACTTATCCTTTTTGATCTGAGATTGAAAGAACTCTCGTCCTTCGGATGTGTAGGTATACAAATAGTACATCGCTTGCAAATTGCAGTCCACGGCGCACGTATTCACAAAACTAGTTCCTTCGTATTCTCCTCCGCTCGGGATCAACATCATTTCCTTCAACACCGCCCCGGCAGCCTCTGATCTACGTCTTGTTTCTTTTTTGAAACCGTCGCAAGCTTTGTCCGGTGAAACCTCCTGCCGTTTTTTGGTAGCCCTGTCAAGGTTTTCTAGGCTTGAGCCTGAAATATGGAAATTAAAAATAGTGAGTAACTGCAAGAGGAAGAATGGAATATAGAAAGTCTTCAAAGAAAAACTTACGGGAAGAACTGCTGTCCGAAAACGTGTCGTCAAGTTCAGCGACCAGACCATCAGTGTCTTTCCCAAGAAATTGCTTTCCAATTGCCTCTTTTAAAGCTCCTAAGGAAGAATTAAATAAAAAATTGTAACTTGAGAACATGTATTGAACATTTGAAACAGTTTGGTTAAGCATTTCCAATATTTAAATACAGTATGTAGGAGTTAAAAAGGAGATAAAATTACCTTTAACGTTAAGGGAAAGCTCCCTTATAACTCGAGTAAGTTTTTGATATCTGAGCTTTTGCAGTATATCGACTTTAAATATTTTCATCCAATATTCGACAATGTTTGTGTTGTCATTTTCAATAGCCTCATTGGCAAGCTCAAAAGGAATCTTCGTCATTAAAGGGGAATACGGTACTAGTGTTTTGCATATGTAATCAAGAAACTTTTTGTTGTAGAAGACGTTTTCTTCCAGTGAACCGTTGTGCTGTCGTTGAATTTCCTCGTTTCGTTGAGTAATTGAATGAACCATGCCATTAAAGTATGCGCCAAAAGGACTACGCAAATAAAACGGATCCTCCCTTTGTACATTGTCAATGTTAAACTGCCTCCATGCCCGGGATCCTTTAAAGTATGATAAAAATGAAATAATGATTGACTATTAAGAACCACATAACATGTTTTCATGCCGGCACCATTTCTGTTTGCTTACTTTTAAATGTGTGTAAACAACTGAATGAAACTTAAAATAGCAACATTAAAAAATTTCCTTACTGCTAGCGGGAAACTCTTCCGGGTTCTCCAGTATTTCTGAAACTGCTGTGGACTTAAACTTGCTTCCAATGACAACAAGCATTTCCTCCATTCTTTTTGACAGACTACTCATTGATTTGGATGCAACGAACCGGTATGTCCATGAAATCAGATACTTCTCGACCTCCTGAATTACACCGTGTGCAGTGTAAGACTTACGTATCTGTTTCTGGAGAAAGCGAAGTGTATGGATTCGACAAATATGAACAGTAAATCTTGTATGCCTGCGGTCCAACAATGCATTCCACACTGTCCTCATGAAGTCGTCGATGTCTTCCCCCAAGAAAACACGCGTAATAGCAGCCAGGCTGGCTAAACTGAAGTCAATTTCAACGCGAGACACGTTAAAATTATATGCTTTGATGTCATAAATCCTTTTGTACCTGTTTTAGTTCGAAATTTTTTAAAAGATTAATATGAAGTTAAAAGATATTTAGTAGGAAAAATCTCAAAATTAAGGGTTTGGATTAAAACGACTTACTGTTTAAAAAAACACTCCAAACAGTACTGAATTGCTTGGTAATCTTGCTGAGATGAAAAAAACTCGCAAACTGGAACCGGTTTTCCAGTTTTGGACTTTACCACCAATGCATAGTAGAAGATTCGTTTACCATCCAGTCCTTCAATAACATTTGCAATGCTAGACGTAGAGTCCAAAAATAGTGCGATGTTTCCGGTTTTGGTTAATTCCCTTAGGAGTTTTATGGAGTCATCGGAGTAAAGGGTTATCATCAAGGGAAAAAGGGAAATTTCTTGAATATATCCATACAGCCTACTGGAACCAAATTTTTCAAGGTCCGCTTTTGTCAGCAGGAGGTCAACAATGACATTTTTATGAAAGTCCTCTGCTTTTTGGACCTTAAGATAAAAAGTTAAATGTACACAGGCAATTTTTCAATTTTAAACAGTTTCGTAATAATTTGTGTAAATAAAATCACATATTCACAATCAAATCAGATATTGCATTTACCTCAACTCTAGCTTGTTGCAAAACTTTTAATGTTTTGACTTCGTTTATGTTTCCTTTTTGAATCTTCTCTATGTCTGCATTCGCATAGGTTTTTCGGTACACGTTTGAGGCCAGTGTATGTTTGAGCTCCAATTTCTTTTCGCACCTTCGCTTCCCCTTTAGGTGGCGCTTGTTGTCCTCTCCCTGAAAATGTTGTATTTTTCCGGACCCTTTCCTGAAATTAATAAAATTAGAATGTTTTGTGATGCGAATATTAGAAAAAGTTGTACTACACATCATGTTTAAAGGTATAATATAAAAAGGTATTATTATTAATCTATTTTGTGAATACTGATTGGCAAACAAAGAAATTACTAAAATCGAAGCGAAATCAATATACGCTTTAAAAGCACTGTTTGCTTCAGTCACTGACGAAAATTTACCTTTTGGCCTTTTTTGAAAAAGCTTTAGATTTTATTGAAGAATAAATGGAAAAAATATGCCTGGAATAGGTTCGCAAACTAAATTTATTGATTTTAAAAAATGTCTTACTTACTTAACATTGACCAACACAGTTTCCGCGTCTCTTTCAGGTTGTTCTTCAAGAGTGAAAATGAAGTGAGCTTTGCAATGCTCCCCCTTACACCGTGTGTAAGCTGCAAAAAACGGATAACTGCCAAACTTTTTGTCCCCTTTTTGTGTTAAAACTTGCTTTGAGCATGTAATGACACAAACAGGATTTTCTTCACTTAACTTATCTTGAAGCATGTCTCCGTAGTCCTTCGCTATATGATATTTTCCGGATTGTTTGTCAAAAACAACAACATCTTCCCACTCATCTTTTGTAAACGTAGCCACAAAGTTTAAAGGAATATTTTTCGTGTCCACCTTCGTCTTTCCTTCAAGTTAGAGATTAAAATGTGTTAAACGACGTAGTGACTGATTTTGTAACAAATCAATTGATAGGACAATAATTTTGTGTCATAACGCACGAAAAAAATGTGACGCTTACTTTTCTTTTCTTTGCTGTTCCCACCTATATCATTTGACTCAGACTCTTCTGTATTCCAATTGTTGTCATCCGATAGTGACGGTTTCACTTTCGTTTCCTTGAGTTGGGTTTCGTTCGGTATTTTGTCTTGCAACCTCTCTGTTGGTGACTTATGATGTTTAGTCTTGTGAGAAGTAGTTCCACCTGTAAACGAGTGAAAATATATAAATGGTTGAGCACTCTTTTTAATATATTACATATACTACAAATAGTAATCATACAACAATTGATCATACCCAGTTTTGAAGTTGATTCTCTGCTTAGCTCGTCCTCAGAGCTGAATTGTTTTCCGCCCGCAAGACTCCATTCGTCACAATCATCGGAAAACTGTAAGTGCTCATTTGGTGTTTCGACTCGTTTTTCTAAAAAAAATATCAGTGCAAAAATATGTAAACGGCAAAAATAGCAACTCCAAAAATAATTAAATTACAAAGGTTGTGAAGGTACCATATTCCGAATATTCATATTCAAGGAAATCGTCCCCTGTCAGGTCATCGCCAATTAGGATTGCATCTTCCTGGGAAGGCGATTGTGCATTGTGAAACTTGACCTTCTGTTCGATTGGACGTTCGGTTTTAGTTGCTTTGAACAAACCTGTAAGTAAGAATAAAAACACAAGGTTTAAAAAAGTAAAGAAAAATTAGGTTAATGGTTCCAAATAATTTAATATATCAGAAGAAGTTCACCTTTAAACAAATTTGTTCCTTTCTTTTCCTGTCCCCTCTGTGGTGTCGCATGTGTATCGGGCTTGTGCGTTTCTGTTTATTATAAAAAATATTTCGAAGAGTGTTACGGAACATGACTTTAATTTGAGCCTAAATGTGAAATCGAAAAGTTGATTTGTCAATGAATATACCTTTCATCCCTGGCTTCAAGTTCTCGCTAAGAGACTGGCGAAACAGTTTTGGAACGTGAACCCTTGGTGTTCCTGAACACTTAATACACACGTAGCTGTAGTTTTCAGGCAAATTGTCTTCGCTGAATCCAGCACAAATTGCGTGGAAAGCCTCCTTGCAAAGGGAGCACTGCACAACAGGTAAACTTCGTCCATCTGTAACCGTCACAGAAAATTTACACCAACACATCACTTCCTTTGATTTTTCTTTATTTCCATAGGGCGTCATTCGCAGTCTGGTTTTTTTCCCCTGCTCTCGTGCCACCATTGCAAAGTGATCCTGGTAAATTATAGACAATTTTACATATGCATTCTAACACATAAACATATTTTGTTTAATTGTGCTATTTATTATTTTTACTGGAAGATATCTCACCCGTATACCACCTTTGTTCGAAACCCAAATGTTCCATAGCAAGTAACGTTGAAAATCATTATTTTCACCGAAGAGAGACAAGGAAACTTTCCCGTAAGCACCGTCTTGATAAGTGTACGTTCCATTCAGTTTTCTTGCATCTCCTTTTACTGCTTCATAGAACTCAAGCGCAAGTTTCTGAAAATCTTCAATTTTCTCCCATCTTCCTAGATGGTCTCTTAACTTAGCTTTCTCCATTTTTATTTAAAACAGTTACCTCTTTTGCTACATTTAATAACACACGTAATATTTATTTAATTTTATACTTCCTCGTTTTATTTAAAATGAATAACTTTTCTCCGGGTAGGAATGAACATGGATAAAAAGCTATATTGCGCTTACCATTTTCTGATGTAATAATTTTGCACATTAATATGAAAATGTGCATTCCTTTAGGTGTCCACGCTCTCAGCTTCATTTCTCTTTGTTCGCTACGATTCCGTTTACAGCAGTACCTATAGCTTCTTCTTGGATCTGATTGGTTATTAAATGTTTTATTTAGTTGGATTAATTACCACACAAACAAAACAAACCTTCTGTGAGCAGATTTCCTGTGAACGATATTAAAAGCAATACAAACAATACATAGTTTACAACACATTGCAAAACAGCATACACTCATCCAGCTGATTTAAGACAGTCGCCTTCTATGCTGACACAGTGCATATCTAATATAGGATAATTCGTAAGGAGTCGATTGAAACAGCCTTTGTTGAAATGATATATGCTACAACGGAACTTAAATGGTATGCTTCAAATATCTCAGTAACTGTGAGTCATGAAAACAAACTCACAGGTTTTTTAAAAAGAACTGTTGATTGTTCGTTTTGACGAGAAATTTTTCATTTCAGGCATTTTTCATTTTAGGAACCGTTGTTGATTTCGTTTGGAGGGTAAATACATTTGTGTGTCGAAAACATTAAATGCAGATGCCTCATTGACATGACCAAGAAAATATACAATGCGCTTTCTCTATGCAGTACTACTTCGTTCCTTTTGTTCATCCTAGATGCAGAAGCATATTGAGTGTCCTCGTTTGGATAGGTAGGTACAAATGTATTTCACAGAAAAGCGTTTGCTAAAAATCAAAAGTTTTTTTTCCAGTGGACACCCTACCACTTAAAACTATTCTTTAATGATTTAATAAAGGTTTGATATTTGTAGTAAGCATATGCATATAATGTACTACGCTCAGCTTTAAACGCATAATTTTGTGTCGCATTTCTGTTGGTTCGTGTGTTCGTTGACTTTCTTTTTCCTAATAGCCGACCAAGTCGATTATTTTAATTTATTATATCATGATTTAACTCCCCATATTAAGGTATCAGGCTCACGATGGTTTGACATTACCCAAAAAAACTCAAACCTTATTTCAAATTATATTACAGGTGTATTACATGCAAATCGGTTACTTAAATTAGATTTAACTAAACCTTTTGTGGATGCAAGTTTACATTGACGTAATATATTTAAGGCTAGACTCAGAGTTTATATTCACTATAAGAGCAGTATTAGTTGAGTTGGGACTACTTAAATGGAATTTAACTGCTTTAACTTCACTCGTCTTTTGCCTGAACTTTTAATTTAGACGTTTATAGTCTGGAAAATAAAGTGAGTCGATATGAGCATGCATACGGCACATTTAGGCTTGTGTTGCTCGTCGTCAGTTTAACGTGGTTTATTGATTTAAGTGGGTTTAGACAACTTTTCAAATCGTTGAGGCAGCGGTTAGTGTGCATTGCCTGCAATGGCCAACTCGAAACATTTTGCAATGAATTTTATCAGTCCTAAATACTTTTATATCATGAATTAGCTAGAATAGAATATCTGATGTAATACATTACCCATCAAAAACAACTTTTATACCTAAGTGTGAAAATTCAATAATATAAGATCAATGTTGAATGCTAATGTAATACTTTTTTTAATATTTAGAGTGTTTTTTCGGATGAATTGTGTAAAATATGAGTGTCTGTCATTGCTTTATCAGATTTGAGCTTCACTCCACGTACGGAAAAAGCTCTAAAAGGTACAAATTTACCTGAATATTTATTTACATTTTGATTAAGTTGATTTTATAACGGTCATCATGGCTTGCCCATTGCTACTAATCTGCATTGCTAAAAACACAAATGTGCAAAAACTTCTCGTGACGTTTATAACGTTTATAGCGTCATTTTCTGCATCTTTCTCGTACCTAAATTGGTCGGCTTTTACATTTTGGACAACCTCTCTTTGGGTTAGTGTTGTGTTCGCTTTGGTTTTCACGGTTTCTGTTTCATGTAGCGTCTACCTCAGGTGGGTTTTTTGTAAATATTTTACCACAAAAAATTGCTCTTGTGAAGACGTAAATAATTTTTTAAATAATAATTATGTAATCATTTTTGCCCTAGATGTGCTGCTGTTTTATCGATTCTTCAGATTTTTTCACGTTTCGGACTATTCATGGTTTTTCTTTCATTTTCCTGGGCCACCTTGCAAGCTGGAATGGCGTCATTCGTGAACAATCACCGTATAGGCTATCAGCACATGAAGGAACTGAATGAATCTCTGCTAGAAGATGAGGATTCGGAGCTGATTTTCGTAGATTACATACTTGGATTCCTTCACTATAGTATGGGTATTCCTTACATATGTATTTATTTTTACACTATTTTATATGAGGTTACTTACGCCACCAGGTTAGCTTACAGGCGAAGTGGAAGAAAAATGAAAAAGCCAAAACTTTATAATGTTTTTGATGCTTTGTCAGCACAGATTATGGTATTCTTGGGTGGAATGATATTCGCCGCTACTTTGATGGTTTTTTGGATACAAAGGTTAACATTCCGTCATTTCGTGAAATCATTTAAGGCTAGTAATATTGATAGTGATGATTTGTGGGAAGTTTCAGTAGCTTCGTTGACATTCTACGTTAGCTCATGCCTAGTTCTCCTTGTTTTGCTACCCTTTTCAGCCTCTATTCTATCGTATAGGCACTTTGTCATTAAAAAGTTTTTCAAACTTAATTCGGGAAGAGTACTTGTAAAGGGTGAACATATTTTCTTTGCTAAATCAAGCAATGAACGTGTAGGTATACATGAATTGCGAAAGAAGCGAGGCGAAAAAGCTGCAGAAGACCATAGTAGCCCTCCTACGAACAACGAGAATAAAAATGTTGAACAGATTGACGGCGAAGACGTTGCCACGAGAGTAGAGATTTTAGGTAGAACTGTTAGCGTTAGTGACAGTCATTTGTCGGAACCTTCCCATAGAAATTCAGAACAGTCCAGTCGCCGAGTAACGAATGAAAGTTTTGTAGAAGTCAACGAATCTTCTGATTCAGGTGACGAAAGTAGAAGTGTTTTTGGCGGCCTGAACTAATTAATTAGTACTTGGCTTTCCTAGAAATGCAAAATAAATGTCATTTTTAGTATGTCCTATCACAAAATATAATTTGATAGTTATATAATAAAGATAGATAGTTAATAAATAGATAATAATTTACAATAAATAATAATTGTAGGTAGTTTTTTCGATTTACTGTGGCAATAAAACATCTGAATTGTAACAAGTAATTGAAATAAGACACTTGTATTGTTCTGATGAAGGTTAAATATTTTTTGTTTATTTTAGCGGTAGGTAGTTATGCACTAGAACTTTGTAAGCGCTTAATAAATTTCATCATTTATAATAATAATAGGGTTTGTTTTTATTTTAATGTAGAAATGGTTTAAAAATATTTACCATAGTAATACGCAATATCTGAGTACTTAAGTTTTTTTGAAATTTTCCAGCCCGTAGTTAGTTTGTTTCCTAAATTGATAATTTTAAAATGAGAAATAAAAACTGCGTCATTTATTGAAGGCCTCAAATATTGTTCAATCTTCAAATATAAAAAAATAAACATTTTCTGTACCTACCACATTGTATTATTGATGGCTTTACGCTTTTGTCTTTTCAGTTTCAAATTTTAATATCAGTTGTCTACT
>JAANSP010001459.1:5117-15322 GCA_036850745.1 Homidia socia | reverse complement strand
AACATTCTTACATTAGCTTTAATCTCGCCTGCTCCAGCAAAACCACAAACTTTTGTACCTATAGAACTTCATGAAAGCTACGAAAATTTCACATGAATTACGTTTGCATATAAATATCATAACACAGTAAAAACTATATTCATTAGGCTTATTTGACTATATTTCACTATAGTGAACCCTTAGTCAGTACTTAATATGCATTTGAATGTACATACAAAAGTTCACTTTAGTAGGCATACGCAACAATAAGCAAGCATCAACTAGCATAAGGTGTAACCACAAATACTTGCATAAGTGTCAATATATCAATAAGCGTCCGTAAGCATCAACCAAACATAAAGTAGAAAAAAATCTAACCACAAATACTTTAATACAGGAGAGCATATAAAAGAAGAAAATACAATACTTATCAATGCTAATTCCTTAATAGTTCTTAGTCCTTATTACCACTACTGATATTAAATAAATGTTTACTTCAACCATCATGTTAAGGCTTAATAATATGTAGTTGGGAACTCACAATAATTACTACTATTTTATTAGTATAGTAAAAATTTGTTGATTCTCAGTCAATTAGTTAAATTTTTCTACTGTCAAGTTAAATTAAAATGACTTGCACGGGATTCTTAGTGGAAATATTTTATTCAGTAAGCCAAGCTTTCGAACATAACTATGTTCTTCATCAGGGCGAATACGAAAATTATGAAAACAAGACGAACTATCATGATACATCACAATCGTTTTTTTAAAAGAGAAAATAAACAGAATAACATTAATAATTCTTATTATTATGAGAGCTGCTACTATGGAGGTTTCAAATTAGTCCAGCGCCCCTTCTTGATATGAAGCTTAAATTTTTTCTTTAGGATGTGAGTCCAACTAGATCTAGGAATGTATCCTTTATTTTTGTTAATTGTGTTATTGCTGGCTTGAATGTATTGCCCTTCCTTTACTTTTCTTCTCAGTGTGTTCGGTTCAAATTCGACAAAACGAGCTTTGTCTGGATTCATAATGTGTCCAGTGGAGTGAACATGGTCAGCGACAGCAGAGTATTCAATGTTACCGTTGTTGACATTGTAGATATGTTGGCTTGACCTCTTGTCTAGTCCTTGTCTTGTTTCTCCTATGTAGATTTTGGAGCATTTTTCATCAGCATTTCCATCACAAGGGAATTCATATATTCCAGCGGGTATTTGTCGCTTTTTGTCCTTGTGACCCCTAAATTGCTGCGAAATTTTATTTTGAGGAACGTAGCCGATTTCCAATGAGGAATTCGCGCGAATGAAAGAGGTTATCTTTTCAGTCACTTTTGGATAGTAAGGAAGAATTGCACGTTTTTCATATTCACTTTGGATTTCCGACGTTGAGTTGGTTGTGACTTCAACAGGAGAAGTCGTATTGCTAGAATTTGAATCTTTAATATTCTCACGTGAGTGCTTATCTCTTTGAATGTTTATTCTTCTTTTGATGAAGGATAAAGGATAGCCATTTTTCTGGAGACTAGAGGTTATGAAATTCAGTTCATTTTCAAGATGATCTTCATCACTTATCTGTAACGCTCTTGTGACCAGGCTATCCACAACAGAGATCTTGTGCGCCGTTGGATGGCTAGATGTGAAGTGAAGATAACGGTTAGTATGTGTTGGTTTTCGGTAGACTAAATGTCCAATTTCATCGTTAGATTTTCTATATAGAAACACGTCGAGAAATGGAATTCCGAATAGTTCTTCAGTTCCAAATGTGTGTAATTTTTCTTCTTCAACTGTAAATTGAATAGATGAATGAAAATTATTTAGTTCATTCAGGATATCATTCAGTTTTCTGGTCTTGATGATTGCATAGACATCGTCTACTTGTCGAATCCACATTTTTATAAAAGGATGGTTGTGCACAATTTGTTCTTCAAGTGCTTGCATGCAGAATTCTGCTACTACTGGGCTAATTGGAGAACCCATCGGAAGACCGTTTTCTTGTTTGTAAATATGGTTTCTGAATCTAAAATGAATGGCTTTAAAGTTTTGGAATTATCATTGACTTATAACATGCACTCTAACTCCAAGCTGTCAGAAGATTTCGATGACGTGATTTCAATATCTTCAAACTCATTTAAGGAATCAATATCCATCTCAGAAACCCCAGAAGTACAGTTGACGTTTTCTTTGCCAAAAAATTCAGCTTTCATAATGAACTGAATCATTAATTCTTCGTGCATTTCTGCTGGAATCCACCGTAATTTAAACTGCGGGTTCGTCGTGGTAGCGAAAATATAGTCAGATGGGTTTTTTTGGGTCAATTTTCACGATATCTCCAAATATCTTTTCGATCCCTTCTAAATGTGCGACTCCAAATCCTTTGCATAATTGAGCTTTCGCTTTGCTTTTAGATAATATTGTCTTACAAGTGTGGGAACCAACAATCCAAAAAAGATCCCTTTGCCCCTTGCATCCTGTCCAAAGGACATGCTATAGGGTCTGACATTTTCACAAATTCCTTTGACAAACCAATTTCTTTTGGCTGGAATTTTGTGTCCTTTAGCTCTTCGCAAACTAAATCTAAACGTTCCATCGAGAAAGGACTGGTTGTTTTATGGAGATTCCACATACAAGATCTCTATTTTTCGGCTGTCTTTGGTGAACATAATAATATATTCCAGAGCTTAGTGCATTTTCAAAAAGTTGGCTTATGCAGACGTTTACCCTTTACGTCCAAGCCGTCTTTTGTTACATCTAAAGAAAACGTATGAGAAATACATCTGAAAATAGGAGGCAGTACATACAATTTTTGCCTCCCTTCAAATACCGCATGGCAATCCTGTTCCGTCACAGGGTCTTTTTCATCCGATAAAACATCACTTCAGGCGTCTTCATGTTCTTCCTCTAGGCCAGCATCGTCTCCATTTCCATGTTAAAATTCAAAACCATATTCTTTGAATGCTTCGCAAAAATTAGTGCCCGTTGTCTGTAACTACAGCAACCACTTGTTTGCTCTTTACTCCAAAAGCTGCCATGATTGCTGTCAATTTTTCAGCTATTCTGTCGTAACTATGAGTTTTATTAAATCTTCCACAATCTAAAACAGCAGACTCTTTTGAAAACTTGATTTATCCTAGGAAAAGTTACTCCTAGGAATGCGCGAGAACTGGACGACCAGCAATCTACAGCTAGACAAAGATTTTCGAAAACACCCGGGATTTGAGTTTTTTGTTTTTTTTGAATTCTCCATGTTCAATTTGGTTTGTGTGCCGATTCGTACCTCGAAATTCGGTAGTAAGCATAATACCCGGATTTTCAAAAACACCCGGGATTTGAAAATTTTAATGTTTTTTTTTGAATTCTCCATGTTCGATTTAGTTGTACACTGAATTTCAGCTAAAATTCAGTATTGAATATTTTTCAGTTAATAAGTTTGCTGTTTGTAATATTCATTCAATTTTCTGACCTGAGGGTTTGTCAAAGATCTACCGATAGCACACTGCCTGCAACAAAATTTCGACACACCACTTCAACAGCCGCATAAAAATGTAAAAGTAGGGGTAATGCGACTATTAACAGGAAATGCTTAAATCGCCATAAGGATCTCTGGTGCTTCCCTGTGGTCTGTCTGGACGTAATCTCCATTTTTGGATCTCCACTAAGGCCTTGCACCAAGATTCGAAAATCGAGATTATCAACTGTCGACGAAGGACGCATAGAATTAACAAAATATTTCAAAATTAACTGATCAGCCTTTTTCTGTTTTCCAGAAGTTTGTGATAGCAGTTGTTAAATTTTTTTATACAGGACTGCGTTTTTCTGCTTGTGGATTTTTCTGTTTCCTTTTTTGGAAGGTATTGTAGTCTGATGGGTGAGTAGCCTGCATGAATTATTACTTTATTCAATATGTTTAAAGTAGCAAGAGCCCAAGAGATTACGAAATAGTACAAGTTTTTGCTTAAATTTTAGTAGCCACCGTTACCCATAATAATTGAAATTAATTGCCTGATTTTTTTGTCGCCTAAAATTTCTTTTCCACCTTTTTTCCTGCAAAGAAGACAGTTTGCAGCAAAATCTGTGGTACCGTTCAAGGCCTTATTTACTCTACTAATCGCTGCGACTTGTGATTCTACTCTCCTCGTTCGTTGTAATTGGATAATTTTAAATATAAATGTCACTTGAAAGATCGAAGAATGTTGACCTTTAAAATTAGATACTAATAGAGTTAAACAACAAAGCAATTAGGAATGAACTTGGACAAATTCGAAAAGGTTTAGACATTTGTGTTTTTAAAAAGCAAAAATAGATCTATTCGCGAAATTGAATTTCGGCGTGCGGTCGATACAAAATAGAAAGAAGGCAAATGTAATACTTTGTCTATCAGGTAAAAGGTAAAGGTAACAGGTAGCGCGAATTTGCGGTTCAGGTAAAAAGTAAAGGTAATAGGTAGCTAGATTTTTTATTTCAGATAAAACATAAAGGTAATATATAGCTTGAATTTTTATTTCAGTTAAAAGGTAAAGATAATAGGTAATCCAAGCCGTGACCTCAGGTTAAAGGTTGAGGTAAAGGTATTACCTGATTACCTGAAAAATACCGAGGTAACCCAGCTTTGTGTCTGGAAAGGCCGACGATGTGAGTTTTTACAACAAAAACTTAAATATAGCTTTTTGTACATTGTTCATAAATTGCCGACCAGATTTGCCGTTTTTAATCTCAATCCCAACGACCGGTAAAAGGGCTGTCGTATACGAAGAAAACTACATAGTGCTGTACCATATTTCTGTGGTATAGCACTGTTATGAAAGCGACAGTAATTGATCAGCAATTGTTTGTCAACACAAAAAATTCTATTAAGCAAAATCGTACTTAAATTCTGATATAACACATACATGTTTATGCTATAAATCTTATATTTTTACTCTTTCGCTACCTACTAAGAATCAGAAATCGCACTACTACTGAATTCATAAATGAAGATGCTGTTGAATTAGTTGAAAGCAGTTAAAATAGTTATTAAAATATGGCTTTAGAGCAAAAACAATGATTTAACTGTCTTTGTCGCATTTTTGTTGTTACGTTAGTGCTTTAGTATTTGACGAAAATATCCGAGCTCGGAATCAGACATTCCCTTCTGCTTATCAAAAATAATTTTTACTAGTTTCATCAAATCTTTTTCCACACATACTAACTGCATTATGTTTTACATAGGTCTTTGCAAAGACAGCTGTCTACATACTTTTATGGATGGAAAATGAAATATTCATGAGCGAAATAGAAAAAAAATGCACAGAAAATAAAATGGATACGTTTTAGTGCACAGTATGGAACGCTCAGAATGGATTAAATTTCATACAACTGTCTCTACAACAATTGTAGAGACAGATGAACTAATGAAATAAGTTTAAAGCATTCAAAATTGCACTTTTACAAATAAACAATTAGAGGTTAAATTTGGCAAACTTTATGAATTACCAGATTCCTCTTAGTCAATTCGATTGTCAATAGTGAACTCAGGAGGCTATAAATCATGTTCTTTTCTTTAAGTGAAACTTGTTTTTATAATTTTAGAAGATGTATTTTAATGCTACTAAGTTGTTTGCAATGGCTCCATTGGCAGCTTGAAAATAATAGAAATGACGAGACACAATAAAGATTTAACTCTTTTAAAAAAACATTTGTTAACATGTAATCATATTTATTTAATATGGCATTATTGATTTTCAATGTGCTCTAACAACAGTTAGCAATGATAATTAAACTTCTTCCTCCTTGTTATAAAAGTACAGAGCTTACATTGATAGTACCCGTAAAAACTAGTCGGTAATATTATTACCATTGTTGTTATAAAACCTTCAACAATAGAGAAAAATTCATTGCGTTTAGCACCATAGAGTTTTGTGCTAACCTGGATTCTTCGGCTAACAAGTCTTTATTCTATTACCTAAATTATTAATACAGTGCGAGCTACGTATACAATAAACTATATATTAGGCCACACTTTTTGGATTTTGTAGATTTGTTTCTGGCCTCCGTCACTGTAAGTAAGGAAAGCAATGCTTCATCTTGATTTAGTATACCTCAGATATATATGTGCAAAGCTCCGATTTTCGATAACCAGCTAGATAGATAAGTCAGAGCTCTAACATTGCATGAAAAATAATTGAAAAAAGGAATGAAACGGCATGTTTCCCCTTTTAAAGTCCCACATATATTACTTATTTTTCTTTTACATTTATAATTGCATCAATAATGGCGTTATGAATTAATTTCAATAAAAAATGTTAAAAATTTTAAATTTTAATTTATTATGGGAATTGTTTTTTATTTAGTATGTATGAACACTTATATTTTGTTTCGTAAACATGTTGCTTTACAAGTGCTAGTAATTTATTAAGTTCATATACTAAAGGTAAGCTACGATTCATATACTAAAGAAGTAACGACTTTTTGTTCACAACATCTTACAACTGAAACGAGCATAAAATAGTTGAATAGATGAAGCGCTTTGTTTTACCTGCTAGCTCCGGTAGTCTGGGATATAGCATTCCATTCCTGGCCAGCCATTCTAATTGAAGTTGTTGAGCGTTTGCATTGCTGAGACCGACAAAGCCAGAGACACCACCAGGTCCTGCATTAGTAGGTCCACTGGCACTTGATGCACTTATCATTGTATTTCCCTTGCCAGCTTCTCCTGCCGCGGCGGCTGCTGCCGACTCGACAGCCGCCAGAGAAGGTAAATGAAATGAGGACGAACCGCCAAAACGATTCAATCCACTGGAACTCATGTAGGAATGGAACGAGCCAAAGAGTGATGTCGGTCCGTGCATGGAAGACGCAGCTGCTGCTCCTAGATTTGACGAACCGCTTGGAGTGCCACGTGTGGAATTTCCACCACCTGGATGGAAGCGTATCCGCGAATTAGTAGAATTAAGTAATAAGGATCATGGAGCAATACTCAAGCACATCACGCTTTTTACTTTATTACTGGCTTTATGAAATTATTAAATGTACGGTTTTACCTCCAGGTCCACAGCTTTCCATTAACAATCCAAAAGAACCATTTAAAGCACCACGAGGAGACGCGTAATCATGGTGATGACGATGATGGTGCGGAGGATGATGGTGGTGACTATGACCGGTCAAAATACTACCATGACTATGATTGTCATTGTTATTCTGACCTCCACCCCCACTGCCATGAGAATGTACAGGGCTATTTGATTGCACTAATGTTGGTTCCGAACCGGGTGAAATGGGAGGGCTCAAAGAACCTCCATCCTGATGATTGTTGTTTGAATGCGGAGAGTTAGAAGGGGACCAACCGGATGACCACTGTTTTCCCTCTGTGGGGGATTCTCGGGCAAGGAGAACGTCAATTCGAAACGACTTTTTCTCTGACATGATTCTCTTCAAATTTTCTCACAAAATGACAAGAAACACTACTTCAGAGCCAATGATTTTGTTCAACTCAATAAAACTGCCACCTTTAAACCTCTGTCATCATCATCATACACGCGACAAGGTTGCGTACGCAAAGTACATTGCTCTTGCACGGGCACATTAATAATTTAAGAAAAATTGTTCCCAAATTACAATTATTGCAGAAAAAATGTATCTTAATTTTTACACAATTGCCATTTAATGCTAAACATTCTTAAATAAATTCACGATTGCACGCATAATTGTCTTTTTTATTTAATTTATTGCTACACAATTATTTCGCAATTCACTCCATTGTTCCTTTTCACAAAAATAAAAAATGTTTTGCACTTATTACATTAGAAGGAAAAAATAAATGTAGCATAAATTAAATTATGCAATTGACAAGTTCAATACACATAACACACACTCCTCCTATTTAATTCATATTTGCTTGTACACATTAATATTAATAAAATGAATTATGGATTTTCTTCACGTTTATTATTATTATTTTTGCTCAGCAACTACATCAACAATTTTAATCCCATTACTAAGAACTTTTTATCTGATGATGATTCACAGAGTCCAGCATGAATAACTGATTTGTAAAAAGATAACAGTTTTAAAATGAAATCTTTCCTTTTTTCTCTTTACACTGAATGTTCGCGTGTGTCGATCAACTCGGCTGTCGCTGGAGAATGAAAAACCTTTAGAGGAAGCATGGGGCCTTTTGCTACACGCTCTTGTACAAATCCGCCTGCCTGGTGGTATCCTCCGAAAAAACCTCTACTGCCGCAAACAATAGTGATGAAAGAAGGAATGATGAGTAACAACGATGATGTAGTAAAAGGAATGCACACTACAAGTATGCTTTTTTCTGTGCCGTCGTTAGTTAAGGAACAGAGTTAAACATGGAAAGTCAGTAGCAGAGTTTTTCCCTTGCCTTAGAGTTCCAGTCTGACAGAAAGAATCCAGAAAAACTATGACTCTTTTTTTTCCTTTATCAGGATTCAGCATCTCTAAAAATATATGCCGTATTAGTGTATCATTTTATATTATTCTGCTATTGGAATTGGGGTTTTCCTCCCATTTTGTTCACACATTTCCCTGCCAGTGCATTTATGTATATAATGTGTGTGTATGTATGTATCAATGCAGATATAATACGTTGCAATGAAAGAACAGTAAAAAGTCAACTAATCTATAATATGAGGATACCCAAAATAATATTCCAGTGTTGAAAGCAGTTATATACCAGTAGGATTTTGGCATAGCAATAATATTGTTACTTGACGACCGAGAGATTAGATCAGAAATTTTCTCCTCTAGTCAGTCAGTTTATGTATAGTATGTGCAGTGCGGAGATGAACCGAGAAAAGCAAGAATAAAGATATTTTTGTTGGGGGAACATGTGAAGGACTGAGAACGCAAGAACGGTGGTGTTGGTAAAGGATCAAGTAGTGGAGTAGCACACAGTATTACATTGCAGATGGCTAAGAGAAAGAGAACGTGCTATATAAAATGTTGTGTGGTGAGTGATAAGGGGTTGGACTGCTCCACTCTTAAGATCCGCCTTCTGGATGGGCCAGCACCCTTCAGGTCTCCATTTGGTTTAAATGATTTGTTCAACCGCATCTCCTATCAGCTGGAAGGAATACCTCCCCTATTTTCACCACATATCGCCACATCTACAAAGACGCGTAGATGATGATTCTCCACTGAATTCATGTGTAGTTATGGACTGGGCAACTACTCTCGGGCAAATGATGATAATACTAATAAAGAGGAGAAATGTTTTAAAAGAAAAAAACTCTGCAGCAGCAGAGAATGAAAACGGAGATGCGATGGATTTTCATGGAAAGCTGGAAAAGGGCTTTAATATAATAACATGTATCTTTTTGCATTAAAGTCTCTGCATTCCGGAATCTTGGAAATATTATGGTTCATTATGGAACAATGATATGAATGAATGCATGTCATATATTTAATGCATACACTGGTCTCCAAAGAAAACTGTTGAGGATTATTTCGTATCTTGTAGAGAATTTTTGGCAATCACAGTCACTTTCATGGTTCTGCCTGTCTGTCATGCTATGAGGCTACCGGACTACCATGCATGAATTTCTTTTTGGTAATTAATATGTCGTCGAGATGTGGGAGAGAGAGAGGGAGAGAGAATTACGACGAGTTAACTGGTAATGGTAAGTATTAACGTTATTAACCATGCTAGTTGCCTGCTAAGCATTTTTATGTGTGAGGCGAACGTGTGAGGAAAGTGTGTCTGGCTGGCTGCAATGGAGGCTTACTGATGCTGGTATATGAAACTGAGAAGAGCAGAGTAGGGTTATCAAGTCATCCTACTAGAGTCACACGCACACACAATATCCGGCCTCATTTCCTTCCCTTTCCCTTCTCTAATAAATAAATCCCTGGTGGTGGCTTCAAGTGGATCTCGTTATCCTGGTACAGGACCCATTACAATCTCATACTTAGACTCATTCTCACACTCATCTACATCCATCACAACCTAATCTTCTCCAATTTCCAAGTACACAAACACTACTGGCGCTTCTCTCCTCGTACTTTCTTTGGCTCTTTTTTGTGTCTCTCGACGGCGCTCCCACACTGCTCGTTTGTTTTCACTCTCATCCTCTTTCCCCAGTAAAGAGTTGACCATATTAGATGCATACACGCTAATTATTATGCTTGCTGGTGCTATTTGGCGTGCACTAATTTTGTACCAAGAGAAAAACTTGGTTGCTGGAATGACTAGTTGAAAGAAATCAGTTGAATGCGTAGCTAGTAGCA
>JAANSP010001458.1:0-15324 GCA_036850745.1 Homidia socia | reverse complement strand
TTTCCTTTTGCCAATATTTCGAATGGTATTCTTAAAGCGTGTGAACTGAACTTTTAAATTTGGATTCTTATATAGAGTTTTAAATAAAATATTGAAATGAGAATTGGTAGTTAATAAATTGCATCGATTTAATATCTGGATTTTTTGTAAGATATTTATGATTGCCTCTATTACTCTGAACTCGACCAGCGCAATTTATCCTTTACTAACTCCCATTGACGTAAATTATGTACTTATATACTTTACAGAAAATTAATAATGTATGTTTTGTTATATGCAAAAGTTTTTTAACACCAAGCTTTCTACTAGTTTATTATCGATGAAGAATATTTTCAATTAATTTATTGCCCTTCCAATACAACTAATTACAAACAACAGTATTCGATATGGGTCCCATCTATGTTCCAATGTGTTAGTGTTAACTTATGAAATGTCTGCGTGAACAAATTTGTGAAAAATAAAAGTAATAATCAGTAAATTTTATTATTTTTTGAATTGCGAAGTAAGTAGCAAAGATTTTTTTAACTTGAACATCAGCATGTGCTTGGGCATAATTAAGTAGGCTAAGTATATTATCCATACTTTCAATATTCCGAATCGGCACAATAGGATCAATAAGCAATCTGAGTATATGCATAGGTAATTATATCATTTACTTTGCATATTTTTTACCACACAGCATTATCATTTATACAATACATTTTTAATGTACATATGTACCTATTTAAAAAATGCAACATCAAGATTACCAGAAAAGTAACAGGTGAGGAGTGGACTGATAAAGTGGATTGGAGGCAAGTATTTGTATTTGAAGAAAGAAAAAAGGTATTCGTGAATGGCAGGTGCTGTAATAAACGTTCGTCCTAAAAAATGCAACATCAAGATCACCAGAAAAGTAACAGGTGAGGAGTGGACTGATAAAGTGGACTGAAGGCAAGTATTTGTATTTGAAGAAAGAAAAAAGGTTTTCGTGAATGGCAGGTGTTGTAATAAACGTTCGTCCTTGCTACATGCGTTAATAATAACTTGGTACGCCGGTTTCGAATAAAATTATACAAAAATGCATTTTTTTTCTTCCTGATCATCTCATACAAGTCGTGCATACTGCATACAAAAAATAAAACAAGGCTGCCATAAGAAAAGTACCAATGGACTTTGAAGAGTTTTATGCTTTTATTCCAGTTCTGCTTTCGTCTTTAATTAGGTGACCTTCACATTGATATTGAAGCAAGTCTATTGGATAAAGTGCATTTTTAACGAATAGACAATTAGTTGTGGTCCCATTTTTAAGCAAATTTTTTTTCTTCCTGGCCATCTCATACAAGTCCTGTATATTATAAAAATAAAACAAGGCTGCCATAAGAAAAGAACTAAGTACCGATGGACCTTGAAAAGTTTTATGCTTTCATTCCAGTTCTGCTTTCGTCTTTAATTAGGTGGCCTTCACATTGATATTGAAGCAAGTCTATTGGATAAAGTGAATTTTTAACGAATAGACAATTAGTTGTGGTCCCATTTGTAAACAAATATTTTTTACTTCCACATAAATGAAAAGAGGTTTTTTCGTATATGCTTTTCCATTATTTACTTGAATGAATTTATTCAACATTTATTGCTAGTAAATAAGTACCAGTTTGTCGGCAATAAACAGCATGATTTTTTCTTACATAATATGTTTTAGTAAATTTAATTGTGGACCTTTTTCGCATAGCTGATTTGCTTTATATTTATATTTTTTTGTATTCCTAAAAGATTGCTTGTTTAATTAAATTTTAATACTTAGTGTAATTGTGGTGATAATTCATAAACAACTGAGGACTATGTATACGTTAATGGTTTTGTACAATCGTTTGCAAAGCTAAATTAAGGTTTTTATTTTTTAATGAAGTTAAGTATATCTAATTGCAACAGTTAGCGAGAGTCAATGTTATCACGGTGTCGGTTATATACTTTATGGTGAGTTGTGACGATTTCAAGTTATCGTAGAAAGTGTGAATGTGCACATACAGCAGACACCAGTCTAAAAATTAATTTCAGTTTTGAATGTCAGTCTCACACGCAATTTACGTGTTTACTTTATCACTGGACAGTGCTGATGATGAGATCATGGAAGACGAAAACGTGTCACTGTTGTTGTCGCTGTTGCTGCTGGAGTCTTCTTCACCGCTACAAGGAACTGAGATTGCCCACAATGCTGGTCGCACAATGCCCCAGCCATCTTGAACACTGTCTTCCAACTTGGAATGGTGATGATGATCTGGAGAAAAGTGTGAGCAGCAGTTATCAGTCGTTCTTTCAACGGGTGATAGAGATGTTTCCTCCCTAGAGTTGTCGTCAGGAATGAGTGAGTAAAATGCTGGCATTGAGGATTGCAACGAGGCTGACAGTGAAGGCAACTGTTGTGAGAAAATCAAATCATTTGTTTCCGAGGAAAAGTGAGAAATGCTGTCTGAAGATGAGATGCACGGAGGCATTCCAAGGGTTTCCCTCAACTCTCGAATGTAATCAATAGCGTTGGTGATTACCTCTAGTTTCGACAATCTGAAAAAAAAACAAATGAAAAAAATAGTTTTTTGTTAATTAAAAATTATTTAGTTGACCAGATTACTGTTATTTGTACGGCGACAATAAATACATGAAAATATTTTATTTGTTTATTTACCTTTTATCTTTCCGTGAGAATGGAACAATTTCTTGCAACTTGCACAAGTACTCCTTAATCATTTCTCCTCTCATTTCTCGGTTATCTTGATCAAAGTGCTGATGACGGTTGGCATGGTTGTGACTTTTTCTCTTTATTCTCCTCGCACGTTTGCACTTGCGCACTTTTCCTCCTTTTCCGTTATTACTGCTGCCATCACCTATGACACCGTCTTCATTTGGAGTCCTGCTGCTACCACCACTAGAATTTGCAGGAGTAATGCTACTGCTCCCGTTTGCTCGGAAAACACCTCCACCACCAATGTTGTTACTGTCAAAACACATTTGAGCTTTCATTGTTGACCACTTTTTCTTTCAAACTTTAAGATATAAAACTTAAGAAAAAACCACTGTAAAATGTTGAAAAGCGCGTGAACTAAAACTAGCCAATTTTTTCAACTTGAAATAACAGCAAGATTTTTTTTGGACCAGTTCATTCAAAAGCTGGCTAACAACTGACCATCATCATGAGAATGATATCTTGTTTCTTTTGCTCACATGCACACAAATAAAGTATATAAGCTTATTGTTACCTATGCCTAACCAACGTTTTGTACATGGGTACTTGTTATGTAACGTTACGTATTGAAAAGCGCGTGAACTAAAACTAGCCAATTTTTTCAACTTGAAATAACAGCAAGATTTTTTTTGAACCAGTTCATTCAAAAGCTGGCTAACAACTGACCATCTTCATGAGAATGATATCTTGTTTCTTTTGCTCAAATGCACACAAATAAAGTATACAAGCTTATTGTTACCCATGCCTAGCCAACGTTTTGTACATGGGTACTTGTTATGTAACGTTACATTACAACAACTGCTTTGCATTGTTCCGTGCACATGGCGCTGTTGCATAAGCTAGACAGTGTGATCTTACTGCCACCAGTTGCCAGTGTAAAAAATAATATAGGAAAAGGGTTAATAATAACTACTCACCATGACACCACTACTACGTTGTTCTGCTGGGATAGCTGGCAGACGGCCTTTACTTAACTTTTCCTTCTTCTTATTATTCTTTCGTACCAACAATTTTTTATACTCTTTGTAGAGCACGGCACGGCAGAATGAGCAGAGCAAGAGGCAGAAGGCAAAGAAGCAGAAGAAAAAGAGAAAAAAACATGAATTATTTTGCAGCTGCTGCTGTGTGCAGTCTACTTGCAAGATGAGTGCAATATCTTTTACCAGAAGAAGAAAAAAAACAATGATATGATAAGCTACTGTTGTGCTACTGGTCATTCACGGGTTTCTTTTATGGTAAACCAAACAGCATGTTGCATATAGTATTTAGCGATGAAACGACCACTTGACCACAGAATAATGCATTTAGATTACAACTCTTCCGACGGCATGTGTCCCATGCCTTGTGTTTCATCATGGCACGTGTTAAAAACAAAAACAGCAATAAACGCCAAGCTAACTACTCACCGTAAAAAAATGAGACACGGCAGCCGGCTGCTTTATTGTTTTTTCCACAACTCTTGTCCAGCAAATGTTTTTTCAATTTTTGCTCGATTTCCGTATGGCGATATAACAAATTTTACTACTTTGAGGTAGGTGCTTGCTCAAAACTCACTCCTCTCGTTGGAAAACTAAAACTACTCATTGGTCAGATGTCTTCTCTTTTATTGAAGATCTTGTCATCATTTTTATTTGTAATTTTGCAAAATCATAGTTTTATTTACTACGGAAGATCAACTGCCTTTTTCATAAAAGGCCTTTTTTGGGCTAAGCATCTGTCTAAAAAAATTGATGAAAACGAATTTATTTCTGTTAACTAAATTTTCCGTTTCGCTACTTGATCTTTGGATAAGTTTATTAAATCCTAAAAAGAGTAAACTTTTCTATTTTGTTGTTTCTTTTCTCTCTCTCTTTTGCTGATGCTGGTTAGGTGTCTGTTCGTTCTGGCTGGAGAGACATTTTCACCTTGACTGTCTATGCGTGAATGTGAATGAATGCCAAAAAACATAATTCGAAATTTCATCCAAAACTTATGATGGTATGCAGCATTCTATGGAAAGTACGTAGTGGCAACAGACTTTTTTTTGTTTGGCCAGCCAACCATCCTGTTCCGTTCGTTCCGTCCTCTGACGATAATGGTATTGTACGTTTTGCTTGAAGGGATCAAACAAAACCTCATCTTTTTCATTTTTTTCATCATTTCATCAATCCTCTCAAAACTATTTTTAAATACTGCTTTAATCTTTTCAAAAATATATCTAATAATAAAAAAGATATAGTGGTAGAACGTATAATAAAAATATGATGAAGACTCACTAAAAATAGCTTTTTTAAAATTGTATTTTCCTTCACGGATATACAAAACATCCATGTCAGAAACAGGTGGCTCCTCCGAAACAATTAAGTGAATCGGGTTCTTTTAAAATTACCAAATACCTAAATAATTGTATACAGCACGCTGCATTCCACTCCAGATTCCAGCAGATGTATTATTATTTTGCCAGATTATTATGCATTCCACAATCCCATAATATTATTATGATGATGTCATGGTGACAACTATTTTCTATGCTGGTGGTGGGTCTGATTCTGATGACAGATTTTAAAACGCTTCCTTTCTGTTGGAGGAGCTAATTCCATCCTTCATTCTTCCAACTTTCGTCTCCTCTCTGTCACACCTCTGTGACGACGACGATGACTACGACAACACTCTTGCAATCTGTTTTTCAAAATTTTCCTTTATTTTTGCTTGTCCACCACCACCAGCAGCACCTGCTTCCTTCATAGTATACCTCCTTTTTATACTTTTTATTATTGTCTGCTTTAATTTCTCTACAGAAGAACAAAAATGGTAATTCCATTCATTTATTCATTCTCTTATTTTTCTGCTGCTCCTGATGAAAATAATTTCGTCATAGAAACTCTTTCTCTGGAACGATACACACTCATTCTTCTTCCTTTTCTTCTTCTCCTTCTTACTTTGCTACTGCTGCTTGCTACTATTCACAGCACAATGCACGGGTACTGATGATGATCTTGCAGCAGGTGTTTTTCCTGCTTGAAGGGTGGCTCTTGGCAATGGCATACTCATCATTTTCGTTGCCGTTTCTGAATTTAGTGTACAAACCAGAGATGGCAATACTCATAAAAATCAAGGCGTTTCATTTCATATTTACCCTGCAAAAGACAGAGAGAGATGTGATAATGCGATCCTATAAATAACCCACCCATTTAAGGCATCACCCTCTTCTTTCTTTTCAAATCCCTTCATATCTGTATTCAACCTTTTTGATTTTCCAGCACTTTATATACCTCTACATATTGTGCCAATGTGGAGGGAGAGGGACACATTGAATAATTTTTTTTCTTTCTTTACCCATCATGATGTGCTTAATTTAGAATTCTGTTAATTCCATGAATGTCGTGCCACCTAAAATGGAAATATGAAATGAAATGCTTAATTTTTCTTCTTATTATTCGAATGTCATCATCAACATCATCATCATCATTTCACTGGATAAGTACATTTATTGTTGGTGTGGTGTGTGGGGGATTTTTCTTTCTCTTTCTCTCTTCAATCAGGCCACCTGTTTGTTTGCTTCCTTCCTTTTCCAGCACAAGTACACCTTGCCTTAAATGGTAAACCTGACCCTTTTTGGAGAGATGAGCTGATGATGAAGCTGCTGCCGCTGCTGAGGATGATCCGATCATCATCATTTTGTTACAACGGTACTTTTTTCATTTTTGGTACTGTACAATAATACGTTGTTGTAAGAAGACATGTCATGATGCTATTGCCATATGGACCATTTTTTTCTGTTCCATATCCATCGGATCGAACAAGGAGGAGGCTGTATGAGAGACAGAAAAAAAGAAAAGAGACTGATATGGAATCAGATTAATTTTTCATTTTCAGTTTTGAACTATGTATGTGTACACCCCATAACAAGCAAGTCTTATCAATATTCTTCGTTTGGCTTATTTAGGCTTCCCCGTCAAAAATGAACGTTTCTAAATACGGCGCTTTTTTGTAAATTATCAACATATTCTAATAATAATAATAGCTGCAATAAATCCGGCTTACACGAATATAACAAAATAGCGGTTTTAGATGATACCGAACAAAAAATAATGGTTTAAAATATATTTGAATTTGTATTTTGAATGTATTTAAACCGACAGACAAACATAGATTGAGGCTTGGAAAAATACTTTTGCTACTTAAATAATAGTAATAATGAGTCACTTCTTTTAAATCTTTGAAAAAACGCGTGTGTGCGAGAGTGTGTTTGTTTGTGCACTTGCTTCTAAAGGAAATGGATTGTGGGCTCCTTATGGTCAACTTGTAGAGAATGATGATGTCGATTACTATTATTTTTTTCTTCCCACCCTCTGTCCTTTTTTAGTTACCCTTCTTCTCCTCTTCTTTTACTGCTGCTTGATTTCTTGACTAAAACTATTTGTACGACGAGTATGTGAGCTGATTTTCCTTTTTGTTGACTTTTTTCTTCTCTTGAAAATAGAGTGCGAGATTGATTGGAGTTGACCATAAACAGCACCATCATCATCAGCAGCAGCATTCTCCTCCTTCTCCGAGAGAAAGAAAAAAAGAGCGGATTCTACGTGTAATTTCCACTTGTCCCAAAAAATATAAATGTAATATCAATCTAGAAAACCATTGACCACCACCCACGCTTGTAATAGCAGAAAAAAACATCAAAATTACAATAATATGCAATGGTAATCAAGTATAAAGGGATCAAGATTCTTTGCAATTAAAAATATTTTGGCAATATTTACTCTTCTGTTCACCACATCAATGTTTTTGGAAGATTTGCTAGTTTTAATGCATCTACGGATATGGATCAAGGAACACATTGTGGTAATTGCTGTGATCTTCATGCTTATGTTTTCATGTGCAACAGAGTGCAAGTATTTTTTAATGTAATTTCCATCGTCTTATAAAGTGCTTGGTTGATGCAGATGTTTTTCCATACTTGATGAGTTTTTTTCTTTAAAATAAATACTACTGGCTTTTTGATGTTTGGATGTTGCATGCGCTAGGGAGTTTTGTTTGTATTTTTTTTTTTCAAAAAATGAAACTTTTCGGTGGAGTGATAGTGCGAAGCGAAAATTTCTGCTGCTGTTGTGGTTGCATCTGGTTTATGGTTACTTAAAAATACTACGATAAAACGGCAGATGCTTCCTCCTACTCCTTCCTCTTCATTGATGTGTTTTTATAAATACAAAGCTGTTGACGATGGACTTAAAATTTTGCCATGCTACAAAACAACGACACCAATTTCTCATGTAAGAGCAGAAGAAGCGGTGGCGGACTACTTACAAAAGGGTTTGTTTGTGGTCATGGTGATGATGGGAATTGGAAATAAGGTTGATGAGGAGACTACTTTTTAAACCTTTCTTGCATAAAAATGGAATGCCCTGAAATCTTTCGTACTATTCAAGATAACATAGTTAACATTATTCATAAATACTACGCTCCATTGATTAACGGTTAAGTTATGAAAATGCATCATGGCATTGCTTGCATTTTCGATACTTAAAACTTCAAATTTGCAAACAAAAGTATGCTTCTCAATATTAATAGAGCATGTCAATATTGCATTGTTTTACTTATAACTCTATTTCTATGCAAAAAGAATTTGTATGTACCAGATTTATTAACATTGATCTAGCAAAGTACTCAATATCCGGAGAAGATAAATAATAAAATAGATTGGATGCACTTTTAAAATTCAAACTTGAGGACTGACACCTTATTCTACCGAAAGAAAGTGGCACGAGCTAAACGCGCAGTAAAATATACATTTAAAAAAAGATATGGCAAGCAAAAAATAAAAATATACATGGCTGTGAGTAAAATAATTATAGTAATGAACAAGCCCATGGATGATGATCATCATACGAATCTCAAGATGAGCAGGTGTTTTGTTCCGACTGGGCAAGAAAGGTTTTGAAAAAGAGAGCTATATCTTGCCTGCTCTTGTTGCACTTGCTTTTGCACCCACCACCACCACCCACGCACGCATGCTGCTGCTGCTCAATTTACCAACCTGGGCATATTAATGAAACTGATACACACGCGTTTTAAAACTAAAGCAGCAGCAAAAATAACATGTAAATATGTATACCTATTTAGTCATTTAGCATACGACTACAAAACCGTTAACATGGTCATCTGCATTATCATTTATTTTCATCGCCGACTTAAAATGCTGTTACATATATCCTACTTGAAATAATATATTTATAAAGTTTAAAATTTTCGTTTCCCATTTTTTATACGCATTTGCCCAATAAGGTTTTCATATACAGCAGCTGGATGGAATGTAAATTTTACCTTGTAAATTTCCGCCTTGTTGGAGAAAAAATAAAACATTGTTATTCTTGTTATTACATCCTTCCCAAAATGTGAACAATGCAATATTGCTGCATCGCGCGCAGTTTGTCGTTGATGCACACTCGCTCCTTGTAAGAATAAAATGACTTTGATGACACGCCCAAAAAAGTAAATAAATAAATGGCGAGTAATGTTAATAATCATTATTTCCAGCTGAGACTTATTAGCAAAGACGGAAACAACGGACGTACAGAGATTTCCACCCAATCATAAAAATGACACGTTTGACAAAAAACGTAAATAAGTTTCTTCTTTTTTAAGGCATCCCACCTACACCTTTTGTCATGACTATCATCATCATATCACCACCACAAGCAAAACATTAGATTAGTAGACGCATCCAAAAATGACACCTCTGCCAAAACATTAGTCCTCCTTTGCCGGATACCATTTTTTGTTTCATTTTTGTCTTGATGCAAAAGGAAACACCGGCTTTTCCAAGAACGCCACCAAAAACTTACTCTATAGAGATACTAGAGAGGTAAATACGTAGGTATGTTTTTTGTACTTTTTTTGGTAGTTGGTGGCGGGGGTGGATGAATGCCATATGTATCCTTTTCTATGCAGTGTTCGCTCACCCTTTCTTTCTTTAAAAAAATCCAAAAAGAGAGATGCAGATGTTTTTCCATACTTGATGAATTTTCTCCTTACTGCCTTTCTTCTTTTTTACTACCATAAAACTTTTCGGTGATGTGATAGTGCGCAACAGAAGCAGTTCTTGAAATGCAGTGGTTCCCATTTTTTATTTTTTGAAATAATAATGAAAAAAAAAACATTCAATTTCTTTTCTTAGTAGAGTAGCAGACACTTAAAAAGACCTACCTATTCTAAAAATAGGCAGTATTATTGGGCTCTTTTAGCTTACATTTATTTATTTTTCGGAAAGGAAATTGTGGAACCGTGTGCCGTGGAAAAGATAGACCGACCGAGACCGAGATCATCAGCGAACCACGACTTTGACGATCATCATAAGCAAGGTGGTGGTATGCTGATGTTGCTTGCTACTCATTGCTATTACATTTACTCATTACGGTCGTATGAATGGAATTCTTTTTTTTGCTTGAAATTAAAATATTGTAGTTGGTATATTTTTTTAAACCTGTGAAAAGTACCATCATGTAATATCGTTTCTTTAAAAGTTTGGTACCATACCAGACTATCTATAAGTATCTAAAAGCTTACCTGTACTTGTACAAATGCGATATTTTTAATGAGAGGCACGCGCCCGTCAGTGTGTGCAGAGAAGGTGCAACCATGTGTGTTTTAATACAATAAAATGCGCGAATCATGGTGATGTGATGATTATTATCATAATCATCTTTATGTTTATAATTTTTTTTCTTTGTGTTTCTGTAAGCACAAACATGTAATAATACAGCAAAGCAGGGAGGTTTGCATAAGCGCAACAGTCACATTACAGTTTCATTATGAGTCTATTTATTTTCCTATTTTTGGTAGATGTGTTTAAGGGGAAGAAATTAAAGGAAATCAAAACGTGTGAAGGAGCAGATATAAATCTGCGCATCTTATGATGATGATTATGATGATGGAACAGGTGTGTAGGAGGATGAAAAATACAAAGACCGTTTGAAATACAAGGGGTTGCCAAGAAAGGATAGGTACAGATCATCCCGGTATGGTCCATCGTCCATCCGCATCATGACCACGATGATGATGTTGAAGATGATAATCATCATGGTGGGTATTTCTTACATGAAATTATTTTGGGCATTGCCATAATAATATTATAGCAGCGAGAAAGGAGAGCAGATGAAAATTAATAATAACGAGTAAGCTTGATCTATACCCACGAGAGGATACTAGTAAGAGTAGTAAATTGTAATCATATGGGGCAAAGCGAGACTATTTTAAACCTTAACGTAGTTTACATGCATGCAACATTTTCCCACAAGCAAGCATCTCACAACGCGAATCTCTGCATGTCCTTTGCCTTAAATACGGCTATTTTATAATTGCTACCTTTAGATTAATTAGTGAGGGCCTTTACCTGGCCCCCAAAGGAGAATCTTTGGTCAACGTTGCCAGATACTTTTAATGGCAACTGACCCGAAACTAGAACTATCACACTAATGCTAGCAGTCTAGTTCCATTCAATCTAGAATATTAAAACAACTGCAAAGTTTTCATGCATTAAAATATCCTTAACCTCATTTTCATTCATTTGTGTACACTTTCATGCGTTGCCAATTATGGTCATTTTTCTATTTGTGAATAAAAATTCAAAGTACATGTTACAAGTACAAATATACGGAATTATTTATTGAATGTTGCTCTCTATAAAAGCCAATTGAGCACCTCGTCATATCATAATACACTTAGCGCTCAACGACACAGGTTTGATTGGTTTCGTATGAATCACGTACCGGTCAGGGAGACAACTTCTCTCAGAGATGTCTATTAGAAAGCTGAATAGATACTAATTATAATTGTAAAGGTATGTATTAAACTGCAACTGCACACAAGAATTTGGTACGAGTAATAAAAATACTGTAACGTTAGGTACTACTTACTCCTCTACTACTTGTACTAGCTAGTGAAGAAAGCAAAATTTATGTATCAATCCAGTTAAAAAATTCAGTCGACGAGACCAAGGTGATGATTTCTCTCTGAGCTAAAAGTTGAGTAAAAAGCATATAATAAAATGAATATGACAATGACAGCATATTATTATCTACACATTCTAGTTAGTGTGAAAATGGTAAATAAATAGAACATTAAAATTTATTTTCATGCTACAAGTGCGGACATTTATAAGTGTAAGTAGATCGAAACAGAATGAATTCGCAGTTACTTTTTGTTACTGCAAATCTCAGTCTTCATTTATCTTTTGTAGCTGTCTTGGGATTGACAAAATTCTTTTCATTACCTGTCCTTTCCTTGAAAGGCATAAATTACAAAATGGGAATTTTGCTGAAATCATTGCCGTTTTTACTAGTTTTACACACTTTTTGTATTTTTAAGACGAATAGTGTTAGTTTCGAAGAAGATTTGAAATTAACCTTGCCTGAGAAAAAAGTTTTGGAAAAGTTTAAAGGGAGAGTGCGAGGAATTTTACCGCACACGTATATGAAACAAGACATTTATTTGATTCGATGGTTAAGAGCTAGAAATTTCGATTTGGCGTCAGCAGAGCAGATGCTAAAGAGTAATTTACGGTGGAGGAGAGAGCAAAAAATTGATAACATTAGGAATGAAGACTGGTCGGCTCTTAGGGTTGAGTATCCTTATACGGCGGACTCCTTTGATTTTGAAGGGAGACCTGTAGGAACTTGTAACCTGGGAGTATGGAATTTGAGACGGATCGCGTTACTGGGTGAAATGCCCAAATTTCAGAGGTACTTGACCAGTATTTTGGAGACAGGAATGCATTTGGTGCTGGATGAGCAACGAAAAGGAAATAATGTAACACAGTATAAGTTGTTGCTGAACATGGATGGGTGAATCTTTATTTTTTATTAGCTCATTTATTTTTAAAAGAAATATAATTTTACCTTAACCCCACATTATAACCTGTTATCTTTATGCATCAGGTTTAATCAAATCCAACATGCTTGTCCATTATGTCTCCCGGCTTATACTGGCTTCGTGTCGACCTATGAAGAGCGCTATCCAGGCTTTGCTGACAGAATCGTTCATATCAACAGTACGAAAAATATATACATTACCTATGAAGAGCGCTATCCAGGCTTTGCTGACAGAATCGTTCATATCAACAGTACGAAAAATACATACATATTGCGAACATGTGTCTTAAATGTTTTATAAAAATTGTTTGTGCTTTGTTTCTTTATATGCAGCTCCACCTGTCTATGACATTGTTCTCAATTTAATTCGACCACTGCTTTCCCCTGCCACCAAGTCAGCAATGAAAATTTTCGGTACAAATAAGGTGGAATGGATGAAATACCTGGATAAGGAAATCAGTCGCGATCAGAGACATGTAGAGTTTGGAGGAACGCTTAAAAATTAAAACTTTTATCAAAAAAATTAAATCGTTAAATGATTATTAAAATCTGATAACTAAAAATGCCCCATTGTTGAAATAAAGAAATTGCTTTTCGTCCCAGTTACCATCAAGATAAAATTAAGAATTAGCTAATTTATTTATATAAAACGAATTGAAGAGAGTTCATGGTAGCACTGACAGATAAATAAAACTAAAAACAATGTAAAATAAATTAATAATATGTAAATTGACTCATAAAATTCATCATAGTAAATCGTCTTTTCTTGTAGCTTTATAAGTTTTTAGAACATGCATTTTTTTGATACTGAAACTGAATGCTTTTGCTCCGAATATGTCCAGTTGATGATGTTTCTTCAAACTTTAGTGACTCGAGAAAATCTGAGCCAAAGTCAAAGCTTTTCCAAGGAGTCCATCCGTCAATTTGATGGTTCGGTGATCCTGCTGCTCTTACTTTTTGCATTCTTAGCATGTCTTCTTTTAGGTTATCTAATGACGCTAACATTTAATTGCTGCTTGCTCCTCAAAGGTGGTGGAAAATAGATAGCGTCCCCGCTTCTAATACTGCGACCACCTACAGACCTATCAAAACTGCTCCACTCCAAAAAGTCCATTTCTCTCATTGATGGCAATCTCCCAGATGATGAGCTTGCATAATTTTGACTTTGCCTATCTTTAACGGGGTTCCTCATGATAGCGTCTGGTAGCGGCGATTGGGAAGCTTCTGATCTTATTGAACCCTCACACCAGTTTTCAACCACTTTCCCTGGATTCTTCATAACTACCGGGCGCTTTCCCCGATATCCCCGTTTTCTTCTTGGCATGGTGAAAAGTGAAAATTCTGGCACTAATAAAAGATAAATAATATATGATTCTTAATGAGGAGCCTGAAGCCTGCTAGATTAAACCATTCAGAACCTTGATCAAAAATTGAAGCAAATTAAAACAATAATTTAATAGAAATATTATTATTTATTACCTTGGATTGGACAGATATTAACTATTTCGGAGGAGGGTGGAAAAATTGACATCACAGCTACAAAAGTCGATGACAGAATGAGCCTTCCATCATCAGTCTCCACTCCAAAACTTTTCCCCTGCTGGTCTCTGACTTTAAGTTGAAGCCCTGTTTCATCCTGCCACAAAGGATGCAAATGTCGTAATAATTGCCAATAAAATGTCGCACCAAACTCACCAAATTAATTTTGTTTATTTTCAATGCACCCAACTAACTTACTTAACGTTTACAATTTTACATACGTAATGCATGATGATGATACGTCACAGACAGACGCACTTGTTTTTAAGCCATATTATTTATAAATTAAGTAAAGTCTTCAAAGTTGTTTATATTTTGGTGGTTGATTGAACAATCAACAATCCAAGAAAATGACGAAATTTCATGCAAAATATATTTCCAAACTATTTTTAAATATTTATTAATTATCGTTGTGGCATTTCATGAGATAAAGGTTTAAAAATTCGAAATTTTTTCAATGAAGTTTAATTTATGAATTTTTATCGAGTTTATTGAAATTTCAACAAGTTCAACAAAACTCCATGCATTAAATTTGTATCATGGATACAATGAATATGAAATAACTGTAAATAAGTTAAATGTTTTAAAATTGCTGGTTAAATGTTTAATAAAATAGTAGATTTCTTTCCTAATAACTGTAATTAAATAATAATAATTAAATAATTAGTCTTTGAACTTGAAATAAAGTTCAATCTTGAAAATAATTTTCATAAGTAGTCATGCATTGCTGTAAAAAATTAGCATATTTTCAAATTATTTGTAAAGTTAACATAAATGCAATACCTCACCAATATTTTATACATTAAATAGGCATTCTATTCTTTTCGACTACAGACGAAGTATCCCCAAAATCCTTATACTCATTTAATTATGTATTCCAAATTTATAAGTAATTATGAACCATAAAGCATAAAATGGAATCGTCCACCACCAACAGCCATGATCAAACCACTTATTATCATCAATCAGCATTCGATTCAACACACTTATTTGGAAGTTTTGAGTAAATGCCTGAAGTCTGGAAGTTTAGTAGCCCGTTTTTGTTCTGAACATTAATGTTTTTGCAAAGAACAATTATTGCATAAATCATAAATAGTATCGTACCTACATATTATGTATGAACTTTGAAAAATTGTATGCACGTGCGTGAAAAGATGTAAAATGACGTACTTATTTTTTACTTGTTAAAAAGCCAGCATCGCCTTATAGTATCATCATTAT
>JAANSP010001457.1:0-15324 GCA_036850745.1 Homidia socia | reverse complement strand
ATAGCAGCGGTAGGCGTTTGGACATGTGTCAGGAATTCATTTGAATTACAAATTCCATTTCAAACGGAGGATGAAAAAGGGGAAATACTCTTGTACACTCATTACGGATTTGATTATTATTTGGTTCTTGCGAATGGCGTTTTCTGCATCATCTTGTCAGGATTTATTACTATAATGGATGCATGGAAGCCAGATGAAATGTGCCAGTGCTTTGGAATAGACCCCCTGACGATTTATGACGAATTACTTTTATGTATTGGAAAACAGCAAATTTATGTGTATCCTGTATAAAATGATATCATTAATTCAAAAAATTATTATCCTATAATGTTTATTTTGCAGCTAAAGATGAAATCAAGGAAGAAAGAAGGAGAATGACAATTCTTCAAGGCAAAAAATCGAATGATATTGAAATGCAATCACCGGGAATTTCTCCGTTGCCACAAGGAGGTGTAGAAGTACGAATCAACGAAGATACCGACAACGAAAATGACAATAGAGTAGGCAAAATGGATATTGTTTAAATGCGTTTTAATCTATGGCATGTCACTTGATAACTAACTTGACAAAATATATTATTAAATTATACAGGGTCAAATATTTTTGAGGAAAAAGTCAAGTAAGGCCAGTTTTTTGGTGCGACATTCAATGCGGCAAATAAAGCCTCGTATTCCTCGTCGCTCGAAAGAGTAAATCTTTTACCTACATACTTTGCTCAATTGATTGCTAAATGTAATTCCGTTCATAAACAGTAACAACAAAGGATGTTTTTTAATGTTCTAGGCAAACGCACTCAACCGCCCCTCACGTAGGTCTTGAAGATCGACGAGTTAAGCAGCCTCTTCTGACACCAGATGGATATGGAAATTACGGAAGTGAAAGTGAAACTGCTGACGAAGGAAGTGCAGGTTATTCTGGAGCAAGTACCAGTGGTAAAATCTCTCCATTATTACAGCCCGAGTCATCTAAATCGCGACCTCCACCCCCACCACCACGAACGCAATTATAAAAACTTTTAAAAACTTCGAACATCATATAGTGCTTGATATCTCTTCTGACACCAGATGGATATGGAAATTACGGAAGTGAAAGTGAAACTGCTGACGAAGGAAGTGCAGGTTATTCTGGAGCAAGTACCAGTGGTAAAATCTCTCCATTATTACAGCCTGAGTCATCTAAATCGCGACCTCCACCCCCACCACCACGAACGCAATTATAAAAACTTTTAAAAACTTCGAACATCATATAGTGCTTGATAAGAGATGTTTTCATACTGTAAATATCACTGTGCCCCAAAAAATTTTGTCGACGTATTTTCAATGCTTATGACTTTTCTCTGCATTTTACTACCACAGCTTTTCCGTCCTTTCTCAGAATGAATACGTGTTTGCTTTTGTTTGCTTCTTATATTTGAAATAACGGTTTATTTGAATTCTTGTCCGATTTCATTTGGTACACAATTGTAGAGTACGTTATTATAATGACCTCCACCCCCACCACCACGAACGCAATTATAAAAACTTTTAAAAACTTCGAACATCATATAGTGCTTGATAAGAGATGTTTTCATACTGTAAATATCACTGTGCCCCAAAAATTTTGTCGACGTATTTACAATTCTTATGACTTTTCTCTGCATTTTACTACCACAGCTTTTCAGTCCTTTCTCAGAATGAAACGTGTTTGCTTTTGTTTGCTTCTTATATTTGAAATAACGGTTTATTTGAATTCTTGTCCGATTTCATTTGGTACACAATTGTAGAGTACGTTATTATAAGCCCAAACATCTGACACGTAATAAAATTGAATAAGAACCTTAGTTTGTCCACATTATTATTTTACTTTCTTTTTATGGTTTATACATACCGAACCGATAAATGCATAGGTGACATTGAAGCAGCGACAAGATATACAAATTGGATTCAAATCATTTTCGTTCTGCACTGCGAGTAAACATATCTGGTATTGCTTCAGGGTTTCTGGGGAGTCCAAAAGATAAACTGACCGAAAGGAAAACGTCCAATCCTTAAGATAGCTCCTTGCCTAGATAAAAATTATATCGTTTTAATTAATCTGCCTTGTTTGGAGTATACGCAGAACACAAAAGAGGTGCATATAAATGCATGATTACAAGACAGTGAACTTCACACGCAAAAATCCAGAATGCCCCAGTATACAAAAAGTAGAAAAGCACATGCAGCCGATGATATTCGGCCCCCTGATAGTCCCACTCGAAGAATTCAAAAATTGTAGCGTAAAAGGAAAGCATCAATACGTATTCCAGCAGCATTTTGTTGCTCATCATGTCATTTGACATTTTGATCCTACTCCTAATGGCAGTTTCAATTTTGATACCCTATATATTGTTTTCATTTGAAAAATTTTCAAAAAAACTTGATAATACAGAACCGTTATAAGTCAGTACAGATATGTGTTAAAAAAACTGTTAGAAACCTGATGAAGTGCCACATCAGCATTTTGATTGTCAAAACTCTGCAACCTCTGCAATTGTGTTAATGACTCTCTGATGGAAAGGGTTAAAACTAAAATAAGTCCAGTGCTTATCATGTAGTACGCATGCCCATACAGAAAAATCGCATACAGTGGATAGTAAAAAAAGCCAAAAGAGTTGTCGTCTGAATTGAAGAACGAAGTGTTAAAGGAGAATCCGTTGCATGATGGGATCCCACTGATCAAATTATTGAACATTGCTGCCAACGGATTATCTAATAAAATTGTTGGTAGTGGGCAAAGACAAATTATTCCAATCTATGACCAAAATTAACATACTTCGTTTAAAAAATTTACATTTGTTCAGTTGTGGTGAAATGTGGGATAGGGCATTGCGTATGGAATTGTGTTGAAAATTAAAGGATTTACAACCTTATATAAAGGCACTTGGTGAACAATGTTTATCGTCAAATGCCAATTTGTCGCCTCCAAGATAGACTCACGTTTTTTCCATAAAATATAAAGAAAGTCAACGGTGGTCAAATAGCAAATGAGATTGGTGGAGCTAACTAGCAAGAACGTTGGGTTTCTCCAGCCTTTGGATAGGTTTACAAAGAATCCGGCAAGATATGGAGTGGTAGCCAGAAAGGCCAAAGTATGCGACATGCAGCATAAAACCTGCAACAAACATGAGTATATTTGTGATGTAAATAAGTAAAAAAATTCAAGATATGGAGTGGTAGCCAGAAAGGCCAAAGTATGCGACATGCAGCATAAAACCTGCAACAAACATGAGTATATTTGTGATGTAAATAAGTAAAAAAAATAATGCAATATTATATTCTTATATCCATGATTAGTTTCTTTTACCTTTCTTAACTTAGAAGTGGTGAGAACAAAACAGACAGAAGACTGACACCATGTTAATTTAAAAGGGAAAATGAGCAAGTACGAGTAAAAGTTGCAAAAACCAGATATATAGCATTGTGGTATGCATGTTGACNATGTTAATTTAAAAGGGAAAATGAGCAAGTACGAGTAAAAGTTGCAAAAACCAGATATATAGCATTGTGGTATGCATGTTGACGCTTTTTTTCTTGGAAAAAATATACATTTTGCATCCTCATTGCCTTTCGGCTTTGATGCTGGAAACTTTGAAATATTTGATGCGATTTGGTCCATGTTGGATAACAAAATGGTGACAAAATAGAAAATTTGTTCGTCCTATATAGTCATTAAAACAAGTACGTAAACAAAGAAAGTGTTTCCGGAAGGCGGGGAGAGAATTAACTACCTAGATTATCACAATTAGCAGTTTTGCTTGTTTTGGGCAAACAAAGATAAACAGACCATGTATTTTTTATTGATTAGATTGATGTCTGTTATGATAAATGGTCACGGTTGGTTTTACGTCGCCATTAGTTCATTAAATGTTTTTTGCTTGAAGCAGCCATATAGGTGCGGTGTAGTGTGAAAGATCTTATTGGAGAAAGTTAAGCTGTACATATTTATATTTAGAGGGCAAAATTATGTACATTTACCTAACCTAATCTTATTTCAATTTCTTGGAATGGGCAGGAAATGTTTATTTCCATCCACCCAAACTCATTGTAACAACAATGACAGTTAATTTTGGTTCTCATAAAGCTGAAATTTTAGACAGTACTGTCAGTTACAGAACTATAGGTCTGGAAATTATGGTTCTGAACAAGGCAAGAATAAAAAAATGTCAAGTAAAGTTTATATGGGGTAGCAAAAATAAAGCCATTCACTCTCCCTTAACAGAAAACTCTCCCTCGTTTTTTGTTGGCAGAAAGGCGAACATTTCAAAGCTTTGGGTAGCATTATTATGTTTTAGCAAAGAGGGTAGTATGTTTGAATTTTGAAATTTATAGTTTAAAGGGTAACTTTATTGACTCAACAATGGTAATCATGGTTCCTACTTTGGCACTCCATGGATATTATAACATATCGATTTGGCATTTTTTAAGATTTTCGTCACGTATCCTTTCCATGATTATAAAGTGTAAAAATATTCATACTATTTCCCATTTCCCTGCTCATTCTCATTATAACTTGCAGTTGCAGCGACCACCACCGTAAACTCAATTGGACACGTTTGTTGACAAGATGGCTACAAGTCAACAAAACGAAGGAAAATTTTATTGACTCAACAATGGTTCCTACTTTGACACTCCATGGATATTATAACATATCGATTTGGCTTGGCATTTTTTAAATTTCCGTCACGTATCCTTTCCATGATTATAAAGTGTAAAATATTCACATTGTTTCCCATTTCCCTGCTCATTATAACTTGCAGCCGTAAACTCAATTGGACACGTTTGTTGACAAGATGGCTACAAGTCAACAAAACGAAGGAAAAACTACAAAATTTCAACTAGCAGCAAACTCTCAGCCTTCCAAAGCAATTTCTGAACCCACTGTCACCGAAATTCTTACCGCAAATGAAATCACCACTCAGCATGCTTCGCACACTGTTGGTTTCAGTGCCCTTCCCAAACAAACCAAATTCTTTAAAGAGTCCGTTCCAGTCGACGACTTTGGTCCCCCACTCCTCATTCGAGAGACCATATCTAACCACAAGCATCTTCGCCAACGGCTTAGGGATCTGGAAAAAGTTAACATAAACAATGATCAAATCCTTCTCTTTTTTGTTGGATCTCCAGACAAGAACGGCCGGAGCTGGCATGCAGACAGTAACCTTGTCGAGAGAGCAGTTAATTTTATGCTTAAAAAGTTGCAAATTGGCGGATTCTTTCTGAAAATTCATGTCGGCACTCGGGCTGAATGGTTGGATCCGAATAATGTGTACAAAAAGGACCCGAAAATTGAGTTGATGTAACATTCCAACTTTGTGGGTTTGGAGTAGCAACAAAAGGATTTTTGGAAGGAGGTGTTTTGACATGGAAAGCATGTATCTTTTATTAAAGGACTAGGAAGCTTTATATTTTTTATTAGTCAAAATTGTCAAGTTGAAGCCATATCGTTAAAATTCCAGTCAATATGCAATTTAGTCAGTGCAATAAACAGTTGCAAATGCAATAAATTATACAAATACTAATAAGTCATCATAAACAACAAAGCACATTGCATTGTAAGGAGCGCCAAATAAGTACGAATTTTTTAAGAGAAATACTAGTAGCTTTTATTCAACCAGAATATTATGCAGAATGCAAATAGATAAATGTATTTATTTCAACAATTAACATTAGCCAAAAGTACAAATTTTTTAAGACGAACAATTAGAATACTTATCAACCAACTTTTGGGCTGCCTCAATATATTCTGGCAATCATTGCATTGTAAGGAGCACCAAATAAGTACGAATTTTATTAAGAGAAATAGCTTTTATTCAACCAGAATATTATGCAGAATGCAAATAGATAAATGTATTTATTTCAACAATTAACATTAGCCAAAAGTACAAATTTTTTTAAGACGAACAATTAGAATACTTATCAACCAACTTTTGGGCTGCCTCAATATATTCAGGCAATACATCAAATTGTAGCTCCATGGCCTGGAATGATAGATTTAGCGATTTTTAGGATTTTCAAACGGCTACTAGCTTGCTTTTCAGGATTGAAACTATTTGCAATCCATTTATTGGGATCTTTCAAATCGTCTTCGCATTCAAATAAATCTCCAGCTACTGCTATTGTGGTTCCATCCTTTGCCTCGACAATCAATGTAATATCCTCACTAGTGTGACCCGGTGTTGGCACAATCTTCATCCATTCATCCAGAACATAGTCCTCATCTGCAGCAATATAAAAATGCGTATTAACTTTTTACCATTCTTTAAATACCCCATTTTAAGGATTTTAACAAACTGAGCTACGAACCGTGTTTCAAATGGATGAGCATAGTACTGGTCTTTGCAGTTTATGCAGTATCCAACAATATGCTGCTTCACGTTCTCAATGAATAAATTGTTGTTTCCGGTGTGATCTGAATGACCATGGGAAGATATCACGTAATCAATATCACTCTGGCCCACTCCGATTTCTTTTAGTTCTGAAAATGAAATGAAGTAACAAGATACAATACTGGAAACGATAAACATTTTCAATTGAAATTACTAAACCTGATGAGACCGATACTCACTTGACAAAATGAGTGGCCCGTCCCAAGGCGTCATTGTATCAACAATCACTGTGTGTTTTGGTGACCTCACAACAGTACATGTACAATTTGCATGCATCCACCCATCTTTTAGAAAGGCATAGCCATTTTTTAACACAAACACCTCGCACATTGTTTTTCGCTATCTATACAATATAGCTCATTAGACTATTTTAAATGTAAGCAATAACGAGGCTCAGGCTATTTTTTAAAAAATCGAGTCGCACAGAGCAATTTTAAACAAGAATTATGAATGGAAAACATATACATACTACATATTACATATAGCTCTGCTTTCTTTTACCAAACTGAATCCATTCTGTATTTTTTCCAGATTTGACAACGTCAACCATCCAATATCCAATCAAGTTTTTTTTTACAGCAGCTGATGTTGCTTGTCCCAAATTTACAGTGTAAATTTTACACACACACGTGCTCTCTTTGGAAAACTTCTTTTTCATAGCATTCGTGAACGAGCTGCGTGCGACGCATGAAAAGTTTTCATATGAAAACTAACACCACAAAAAGAAAGTACAATTTACAATAATATATTCTGAAGGAAAAGGAAATGAAACCACAAAAGTTAAAAGTGGAGAACAATAAATGACAAGGGTAAAAGTGAGAATATTCTTATCCAAAGGAATGCGTGATAATAATGGGAAGAGATTTTTTAAATAGGATCGGATAGAAACTTTTTTGTTCTGATAATGAGTGATAACTCCAAACAATCCAAACAAAACGAAGTAATTTCATATAATTCATAATGGAAAATTTTTCACATGAAATATTAGTCGCCATTCGATGTAGTAGAAGTTCCTTTCTTCGAAATTTTGCTGTGATGATTTTGAGCATTTGATCAGACTCCATGATCTGATGCTTTCCACCTGGTCCTCCACATGCTCGAAACATGTTGCCAACAGGGCAAATAACCTGCAGCAAAGTCAGCGGCGTTTCTGCTACTTGGTCATCATCGTATTCCTCCTGCGGAGGAGTTGTTGAGGACGAAGCAGGTGGTTTTAAATTGGCGTTGACAAAACTGACGTTGTTTAGTGAAGGATTGTTGGAAATGACAGGTTTTTTATCTGAACTGGGCGAAATATCAAGAGCACTACTTACACTCACCGAGCTATCACTGTGAACAATTCGAATGGGCCCAATACTTTTATTCTCTTTTGCTCTATTTTTTGGTGACCAGTGAGGAATTTTTAAGGCTGGAGGCAAACTATCCTTGGCCATTTTTAACCTTGTTGGAGATTTTTTGAATTTAGGTAGTAAAATTTGTAAATATTTTTGTCGCCAACTTTTCGAGTAGTTTATTTATCAGTGGTCATTACGAAAATGCTTCAAAAAGACTTATTTCTGTGATTTATGTTCATTGCTTTGTCCACATAATTGAATTAGGCATTGATTTTCTTACAAAAAATTCTTGACCTATAGGGTGTGCTCGCTGACCATGACATCATTTATTACGTACAGAACATTTGTTTTGTTGTGCGTTTATATATGAAATAATGGGACAAAATAAGATTAATTTAGGTAGTAAAATTTGTAAAGACTTTGGTCGCCAACTTTTGGAGCAGTTTATTTATCAGTGGTCATTACGAAAGTGCTTCAAAAAAACTTATTTCTGTGATTTATGTTCATTGCTTTGTCTACATAATTGAATTAGGCATTGATTTTCTAACAAAAAAAATTCTTGACCTATAGGGTGTGCTCGCTGACCATGACATAAATTATTACGTACAGAACATTTTGTTGTCCGTTTATATATATGAAATAATGGGACAAAGTAAGATATTTAGAAATATTTCTAATTGGATTACATTAGTGAACCCGAACTACCTCAACTCAACCCTCTATAGACTACTACAACATAATTAATCCAGGAAACCGTACAAAAATTGTTACAGAAAATAATGTAAATTCCTTGAAACGTACATATATAGAGATATCATGTATGTAAGTAACTTTATACTTCTTATTCAGAAAATGAGGAAAAGGGTTTCAAATATAGTGAATAAACATCCCTTGCAAGAACTACATAGTCTTCCGCAACAACTTTGCGATTCGATTGTGGAATCGTCATCGTCGTTCATGGCGTATTTCCGATAAATATCTGCGTTTTGGCTGGAGTCGTCCATTGGTGCTGTTGGCATGTCGGTACTATCTGGTTTTTCCACAGATTCGTAAGAAACGTAATCACCGCCGTGTGACTGGTTGTGACGATGATGATGATGATGCGAAGTTATCAAACTTTCACTGCCCATTATTTGCTTGCTCCTCCATAAAATCAGACGCGACTTTCTAGGAATTTCTAGTTTTTCGGAATTCTTCAAAATAAATTTTTGTGAACAAAACTAAGTGACACTCGGTACTGTATACGCTGGCCTTATGACTAAATCATTCTAAATAGAGAAACACATATTATTTGCTTGCTCCTCCATAAAATCAGACGCGACTTTCTAGGAATTTCTAGTTTCTCGGAATTCTTCAAAATAAATTTTTGTGAACAAAACTAAGTGACACTCGGTACTGTATACGCTGGCCTTATGACTAAATCATTCTAAATAGAGAAATACACTAGAGTTTTTTGACTGGTAGATCTGGTAGGGTAATATTGAGACATTCCAGAGAGCTCAATGTATTTACCTACTTTCGCAATTGTAGTAACCTACTTCAATAAACTAGCACTAGTACACCATTATAGAAAACTGACAATGATCAACATTTTAAAAGTCTGAAATTTCATTCTACTCCAAACCATGTCAATCTGGGAGAGTACATGCATGTTTCTCACTCACTCCATATTGCATTGTTAGTGCTATCTCCTGTTAATCTATAACTTGTAATGGGAATCAGGAAACACCATTATTACCATTGCGGTGCAGTAAAAAAGCTGTCTATAAAGTGCTTATAGTCAAAAACAAATAAGTAAAGTGGCGAGCATAGTACTGGCTTTATTGTTTTCACATTGAAATTCGTAAGCAGAAAAGTAGGTCTTCACTCATAATTTTAATGGAGGAGCGAGGGGTTCACATAACCATTTATGTACTGAAGTAGGCACTTTTATTTGTGTACTTTTATTTCGACTGGTAAAGTGTTTTCACTTTTTTATGCGTAATGAATCTTAATTGAAGTCATGGTCAAATGAATTTGAATGCAGAGAATTAACAACTGCTAAACTGGCGTCCGTCGTGGCATATTTTAAATCCACTGTAATATAGCTTCAAAGTACAAGATGAAATGAACTTGCTTTTAATTTGAACTGGGAAACAGCACACCAGCATTATTTCGTGGTCAGAAATATGTAATCCTGTAAAGCTTCATTACGTATTCAGCATTATAAGCCCCCATAAATAAATCATTTTAAAATTTTATTGATGGTGGAATTTTTTATTTGTGTACTTTTATTTCGACTGGTAAAGTGTTTTCACTTTTTTATGCGTAATGAATCTTAATTGAAGTCATGGTCAAATGAATTTGAATGCAGAGAATTAACTACTGTTAAAATGGCGTCCGTCGTGGCATATTTTAAATCCACTGTATATAGCTTCATAGTACAAGATGAAATAAACTTGCTTTTAATTTGACCTGGGAAACAGCCCACCAGCATTATTTCGTGGTCAGAAATATGTAATACTGTAAAGCTTCATTAAGTATTCAGCATTATAAACCCCATAAATAAATCATTTTGAAATTTTATTGATGGTGGAATTAGTGCGTGTAGAAAGACAAAACTCATTCCGAGTTGTTGAATGTTCTGTCGCCATAAAATCTCACGCTTTAATAGGGATATTCTTTATGATGCGCTGTCACTTGCAAGCCCAATTTAAAGACAAAAACAGTAAACATGTAACCGATTCGAGAGTATGGTGACCGGAGGATATTATTTTTACTTTTATTTGGGTGGCCTTAATATTTTTACAGTTGTTGGTTTTATTATGATTTAAAGACAAGCACTTATTAGTAATGAACTCTATCCTATATATTTTTAATAGATGTTAATGATTTCACTAATTCAATCATTTATCCAGGCAGGTTTAGATTCTAAATTAAATGGATGTGTGTGTACATGTAAGCTTAATAATTTTTTCAAATGTCATAGACTATTAGTATTTTAGTATTCAGCATACGAGAACAAAGTCAAAGTCATGAGGGGAAATATGTAACGAGAATTAAAACATCATTACGCAGCCACATATATTTACACACTGATGATTATGTATGATGCTGGCTACTGGCTGTGCTGTACGCACTAAGGCAAATCAATTGATGCAGAAATTTCTGTTGACAATTAAGCTACTTGGGCAAACCAAAAACAACAATGGTATATGTAACAATAAGTCCAAACATCTACAAGGTTAAAATAGAAAACAACATAGGTACATAACAAAATATTTTTCTTAAAATATTTCTTAAAATATTTTTGCGATTTCACCATGAAAGAATCATATCTTACAGAACCAAACGTGTTATATGTCACCGTGAAAAATTGACAGGACACTCCCAAGTTATCGGATTCTATCTGATTTGTCAAAGAAATTAGTTTCATCCTCTCCTCGAGAGAAATCGTTTGCTTTCTATTTGTATGAAATTCGTACACCCATGTTTTCATGGTCCTTTGAATCTGTAATCGTAACAGCTCATTGTTTAGTGTTAAAAAAGGTGGTCGATTAAACTTGATAAAAGAATACTACCAACTTCATCATGTATTTGTGAAGATAATGTCCATATAGTTAAGGTATACATGCAGTAAAAAATCATGTTGATTTTTTCAAAAGTGCTTTTCACATCACTGAGAAGTTTAAAGGCCAAAATATTAGGCGTCTTTGCAAAATATGTGATATTAGTCAAGTATATTAGCAGCATGGGCGTGGTTATAAAAAAGTTCACTTGATTCACACAATGCTTCATTGCGCAATAAAGTGATACTCCCTGAAAACAAGTACATACGTTAAAAATTGAAACAATAATACGTTTAATTCGCAAGAAAAGGTGGTAAACTAATTGGTTTTTGTTGTTTACCTGTTCAAACATTAACCCCGGCTGAAGAATTTGTACTTTATGTGCCTTCCACACTTGTCGCAGGGTTTAGTAAAATGCAAATTATAAAACCATGTTGAAATAAATAAAATGCTGAAACAATCAATAAGCTAACCATCAAAGTATATTTGACAGCAAGGACGACTCCATGATTTAAATATGAAAGCCTTGTAGGGTTAATCCCAAACTCTTGTAAACACTGCAGCATGAAATTTAGTGCATCTTCTGATCTGCTCTTTGCTGTGAAAAATGGTGCACCAAGTACACGGTAAAATACAAGATGGATGATAAAAACCGAAAACAAGACAATGTACTGAAATGGGGACGAATTAGAATACTAAAGATGAAATTAATTTGGGTGGATTAAATTTCATGATTAGCACAACAAAGGATTTTGAACGAATGCCAAGAGCTCATTTTGTAAAATGTAAATTACCTGCCATTTTGAAGATGTAACGGCGAACGGATAGGTCTCATTAATAAATTTTATAAAGGGACGCTGCCTCCTCCAGAGAAAGTTGATCATGTACAAATACACCATCGAGCTGACAGTAGTGTGCACCAAGTCAAAAACAACGTTTAAATTTTTATCTTCCTCTTCCTTCCATTGTTTTAAAGTTGCTGCCACCCAAGTTAGCGAACTGGAAATGCCTACAACATGCAGACTGACTAAATGTAAATTACCTGCCATTTTGAAGATGTAACGGTGAACGCATAGGTCTCATTAATAAATTTTATAAAGGGACGCTGCCTCCTCCAGAGAAAGTTGATCATGTACAAATACACCATCGAGCTGACAGTAGTGTGCACCAAGTCAAAAACAACATTTAGATTTTTATCTTCCTCTTCCTTCCATTGTTTTAAAGTTGCTGCCACCCAAGTTAGCGAACTGGAAATGCCTACAACATGCAGACTGACACTACAAGCCTGTTTGGGCATGTTAAAAGACATTGTTCAGCACGCGGTAGATTAAGCACGATTTTAATTTATTTTTTAGATTAGCTCCTTAAGTTAAATCAATAAAATTATATCTTGCATGCGTATTGCGTATATGCACCTGTTGAAAATATGAAGATTGTGTAGTGAATGATTCCGATTTAAAGTCCCACACAATGTGGTAAGGTGTTAGCTTCAAAAATGCGTAAATGTTTACAAGAATCGTGACATGGGAAATTTTCCTGCACGATTTAAAACAAGCCATCTTTACAGATTTGGTGAGAATTGACAAAAAGTAATGTCGTGTTGATACAATAATGCAGTATTCAGCAACTTGTATGGTTTACTGTCTAGTAACGATTAAAAGAGAATATTCCACAAGTTATCTTTTTTGGAATAAATAGGAAGCTATTAATTATCTACACGCTCTTTGGGAAAAGGTATGATTTAAAGTCCCACACAATTTGGTAAGGTGTTAGCTTCAAAAATGCGTAAATGTTTACAAGAATCGTGACATGGGAAATTTTCCTGCACGATTTAAAACAAACCATCTTTACAGATTTGGTGAGAATTGACATTAATGTCAATGGTAATGTCGTGTTGATAGAATAATGCAATTTATCAGCAACTTGTATGGTTTACTGTCTAGTAACGATAAAAAGAGAATATTCCACAAGTTATCTTTTTTGGAATAAATAGGAAGCTATTAATTATCTACACGCTCTTTGGGAAAAGGTATGAAAGCAATTATTTTTAGACAATGATATGCCCACAATCTTATGAAATGAAATTATTTTCCAATTTCATTAAAACGTTTGCCAAATAGAGAACAACCTCAAAATAAATTTTTGCAAGTAAACAAACAAATGTTCATCAAACAAAATTTATAAACAACACACTTTATATTTCAGTTTTATTGGTTCCATTAAAAATACATAACTAATTTATAAATAACTAAGTCTTTAGTTTAACATACTTAAAAATTTCGATTGATTGCATTTCGCATAAAAACAAACAAAACTGATAAAAACATTGTAAAAATTAAAAATATAAAAAAGTCCATTCGGAGCAATGTAGGAAAAATTTCTTTCAAAATCCAACCTCATCATCTTCAAAATCCAGCGTATACTCTCCGTTCTTGCCAAATTTCTTTCGTTTAAACTTTTTCTTTACTCCACCCCGTAAAATAAACATGATTAAGCCCACAACAATTTCACCGACCAACATTCCAGCAACTACAACTATTCCCATCCATCCAACCCATGTGTCCACTTCAAAACCAAAATATATTAGAGCTTTTGCACTGGTATCGATTTGACACTGCAACTGGGTGACAATTGTAGCGTCGTGTGTTAAAGGATTGTTTGGACATGAGAAGGTGAGTGGCTCGCTTAGTTCGCTGCGCAGAACATTTCTGTATGTCCACGCCACAGGACTCAAGTACCTGAGAAATCTGCACCATGACCCAAGGTCAAGGATGTGGATTGGGAAATAGGATGCAAGGGATAAGGGCAAAAAGAGCAAATATGTAAGGGTCACCGAGAGTGTATGAGATATAAAGCAATTTATTAAAGTTCGTAGGAGAGTAAGGATTGTGTAGGCGTATAGGAGAACATAGCCTGCAAAAAATAACAAAAGACACGTGCTTGAAATGAAGATTGTTTTGGATGACGTGATTGCTATTGTTATTGTGTCATTTCCATATTTGGAATTTATCAAATTACCAATGTAATAGTAGAACACGGTTTCATTTTGCTGAAGTCCAGCCATGACATATGCTGGGATGATGTAACCTAACAAAATACTGCAGATAAATGGCAACTCGAGCAATGTCTGAAATAGGAAAACATCACAAATAAAAAAATATAAAAACGTAGGTAGTCATAAAAAATAAATATTTGCATGCATTACAGCATTTTGCTGTAATAACAAACCTTTGCAACAATAAACATGGCCCTTGAATATAATCCCTCACAAATGTCTCTGGTCACGTAGCGCATCTCTTTTCTGTCATTGTGCAGAATGAGAAGTACTACAGGCCAGAGTCCAAGGCTCAGGATAACCCAATGAAAGCCCAGTCTATCGTTTAGATTATTTTGATCTTGAGTAATACTTAGGCGTATATTCCAGTATATGGCACCTGTAGACGATGAGAAAAGCAAGAGGGCAAGAATTTTACACTTCATTTCATTTATTTCATGTATTGTATGTAATGTAACTATATTTATGAAACAACATAATTATATTTTGAATTTTACCGATGAGGATAGACAGTGTGGCAGAAAATAGGAGGGTTGTCACCCAAGTTATAATGTTCCAAGGAAATTTTAATACAATCATGTACCTGTGTTACATGAATTATAGCAAATTAATATATCTGCCATCATGCAGCAAATTGTAAAAAAATGTTTTCTAAAACATTGCGTTTACGAACATCCAGACTCTCCAAAATTGCATTGCGGCATTAGGCGAACATATTTTCCTTGGGAGCTGTTGAGGTGCACTTGATGACGGGTCAGGAAGTGGCTCTTGTTTCCTAATGCAATGCATTGCAATTTTTTGAAAATAAAATGCAATAATTAAAGTAGCTATATTTTATAACAGGTTGTATAACTTGGTAAAACTTTGCGCAATACCTTCTAAAGGACTCTGCTAGCGTCTCAATTCGTTGGCTGGATTCTAGCAGCGCTTCGTTAGACAAAGTGTCAAGTGTTACCTGTATTTTATGAGGATTGATTTTATTAT